>QNUK01001123.1:0-33381 GCA_013621035.1 Clarias magur
AAGATACTACTTTTGACATTTAAAGCATTAAATGGTCTCGCGCCGCAGTATTTGAGTGAACTGTTAGTGTCTTACGATCTGCCACGCCTACTTCGATCAAAGGATGCAGGCTGCTTGTCATTACCACGTATTATTAAAACTACAGCAGGGGGCAGAGCTTTTTCTTACAAAGCCCCAAAGTTATGGAATAGTCTTCCTATTAATGTAGAACAGTTTCAATGTAGAACCAATTTATTTAGCCAAGCATTTGTGTAACTAGATTAACCTTAGGTAAAGGAGCAGATCTGGGGGACTCATGGACGTAGAGTATTCTGGTGAACTGGTATGTTTAGATACTGTCTTCCACTCTCTCATTGATCACTCAGGTTTGTTGACGGTGAAGTGATTGGTCACTTTACATCTCATGTCTGTGTTTCCTTCTGGCTCTCCCTTTTATAGTTATGCTGTTATAGTTAGTCCTGTCGGAGTCCCTGCTTGCACTCTACACTAAATATACTTTCACCGTATACATTGTTTGGCTGTGACCATACCTAACTGTTATCTCTCATTATCTTCTGCTCTCCCCTCTTCTCTCTCCCTCTCTCTCTTTCCCTCTCCCTGTCTCTCTGTCGAGCTATACATGTCGCTCCTGAGCTGCCAGTGATCCAGAGCCCTCTGCCATCTGGACCTGACTGACTTGTCCTGGTGTCCCGCTTCTGGCTGGAGATCTCGTTGCATGGATGCCCCATGTGGTCTGCCTGGGATGCGTGTGGTGCATTGGGACGGTTCCACTTTTCCACAATGATGGTTCTGGCCTCGGCTAATGCTGACAACTGTTTCGCTGAGGAGTCATGACTGCATTTCCTATATAGTTCAGGACTAGAATTTCTTCTAGCCTACCTGAACCTCCAATAACGCACTGGAATCCATATTAATTTAAACACATCTCCTGCTATACTGAACTTCCAGTCTCACACAGTATGAATGCAGATCAATCCCTGCTATCAATTTTCACCCAGATGAGGATGGGTTCCCTGTTGAGTCTGGTTCCTCTCAAGGTTTCTTCCTATTACCATCTCAGGGAGTTTTTCCTTGCCACCGTCACCTCGGCTTGCTCATCATTGACAATCTTATCATTTTGATTCATACACATTCACATTTCATACAAACTTATATAATTACTTTGATTGTGTAAAGCTGCTTTGCAACAATGTCAATTGTTAAAAGCGCTATAGAAATAGAATAAACTTAAATAGTAGCTCTAATCTGAGGAGTTGGTGATGTTTGAGGTGGATAAGTCAAAATGCATTGTGCATAATTGTGTGCTTTGACTTCGATTATGTGAGTGTTGTTTACATGAAATGTTATTTTTTAACATACTGACATGTGAAAGATGCTGGTTAACCACTGCTGGTTAATGCTGATCTTAGATCAGTGGAACTTGTTTTTATCGCCATGAAGTCATATGGAGCAATATATAATGTAATGTATACTGTACATTATTATAACACAATTATACCATTATTGGCATTTACAGCACTGCTGAACTTCAACAATCACAGAACATGAACAAATATCGCAGCTCAAATGTCTTTACACTTTGACCAGAAGAAGCCCCTGGTGACTCTTCTCTGATTTATCTTCCTCTAACTTCATTTACTGGCAGCAGCACTTTTAATTCCCTATAGATAGTACAGAGGCTTATACTGTCAGTCACAATGCAGTCCACACAGAGACACAGACATTTCATGCTTTATTGAGGCTTTTATAGATTAAAGATGTTTTGCTGTTCTTCTGAGCAGGATGAGATGATGGAAGATTGCAGATGATGGCATGACCTTGTCACAGAGGAGGAAGACACTGACACAGAGACACTTGATTGGGCAAAAGTGTCACAAATCATTCAGTCTTGTACAGTATTACAGTGAGTGGAGATGATGGAGGATATCTGTGAGAATGTAGACACTGTTCGAGTTTAACACAGAGAGGGAAAAGAAAGGAGTTGCTCTTGTTTTGCTTTTCTGATTACAGTTATCCATCATCCATCATGTTACACTTTCTGCTCATGTTTAAACCCAGCCATGAACAATCCACTACAATCTAAGACCCACTATTATATGGTTTTCACCACAACCTTTCCATTCCAAACCTCCTACCTCACCTTTTCAGTTCTTAGCACTGTGAATGTAAAAATCAAAACCATAGCTTTGTTCATAAGCTGTTTGGACACCTGGGTCAAAGTTTATTCACTCGCTCATTTTAAATGTTCTGTTTTGCATTTCAGCAAGATATATACTCTCTCTCTCTCTCTCTCTCTCTCTCTCTATAATGTCTTAATCACTGGTTAAACTATTTTAACCATGAGACCCTTGACCGTTGTAGGTTACAGTAAAAGAAATGAAAAATTGGAAGTGAACTAAAACATATTTTAAAAGTGATTAGGCAGGAGATATGAGAAGAGTCACAAAAGGACACAGAGAAAAGAAATGAGGAAATGAGAGAAGAGAAAAAAAGTAGAAATGAATATGAGAGATGAAGATGAAGAAGCAGCTGAATCAGAGCGAGGGACAGAAGCGGGGACCGATGGTTTGACAGGTGAAAACAGGGAGACAGATGATCTTGCAGTAATTTCAGTTGGACCTCATGGGATGATTTTATTCTCTGTTCATATAAATTCTAGTGTAGTAACACACCATTTTACTAAGTAAAATAATATTTTTGATTGAATGATTAATGTGAAAAAAGTAAAATCAGTAATCAATACATGCATGCTAACTCCCTGTATACCTCCCATTCATGACATCTTGGCAAAATTTTTGCCACCCCTTCACTCCATATCAAGTCAAGTCAAGTCAATTTTATTTATTTATATAGCGCCTTTAACAATTGACATTGTCGCAAAGCAGCTTTACACAATAAAAAGAATTAAGTTTGTATGCAATGTGTATGAATCAAAATGATAAGATTGTCCCTGATGAGCAAGCCGAGGGCGACGGTGGCAAGGAAAAACTCCCTGAGATGGTAATAGGAAAAAAACTTGAGAGAAACCAGACTCAACAGGGAACCCATCCTCATCTGGGTGATAACGGATAGCAGGGATTGATCAGCATAATAATGTGTAAGACTGGAAGTTCAATATAACAGAATATAATTAAAATTAAACTGAGTCCAGTTTGTTCCTGGAGACTCAGGTAGACTGTAGAAAATTCCAGTCCTGATCTATCGAACAACTTAAGTCACAGGTCCCCAGAGAACAGCTGTCAGCATCAATCGAGGACAGGACCGTCTTCATGGAAACCATCCCCAGTCACCACGTGAATCCAGGCAGACCACACGGGGCATACATGCAACGAGATCTCCAACCAGAAGCAGGACTCCAGGACGGGTTAGACGGCTCCAGAGGGCAGAGGGGTCTGGATCACTGGCAACTCAGGAGCGAACATGTATAGCTCGACAGAGAGACAGAGAGAGGGAAAGGAGAGAGAGAGAGAACAGAAGATAATGAAAGATGGCACTTAGGTATGGTCACATTCAACATGTATAAGGTGAAAGTATATTTAGGGCAGAGTGCAAGCAGGGACTCCGGCAGGACTAACTATAACAGCATAACTAAAGGAAACACAGACATGAGGGCTCCCTGAGATGTAAAGCAACCAATCATCTCACCGTCAACAAACCTGAGTGAACAATGAGAGTGGGGAAAGACAGTATCTAAACATACCAGTTCACCAGAATACTCTACGTCCATGAGTCCCCCAGATCTGCTCCTTTGCCTAAGGTTAATCTAGTTACACAAATGCTTGGCTAAATAAATTGGGTTTTAGCCTAGACTTAAACACTGAAACTGTTTCTGAGTCCCGAACATTAATAGGAAGACTATTCCATAACTTTGGGGCTTTGTAAGAAAAAGCTCTGCCCCCTGCTGTAGTTTTAATAATACGTGGTACTGACAGGCAGCCTGCATTCTTTGATCGAAGTAGGTAGCGGATCGTAAGACACTAACAGTTCACTCAAATACTGTGGCGCGAGACCATTTAGTGCTTTAAATGTCAAAAGTAGTATCTTAAAATCAATGCGAAATTTCACAGGGAGCCAATGCAGTGTAGATAAGATAGGGGTGATGTGCTCGTATCTTCTGGTTCTAGTGAGGACTCTCGCTGCTGCATTCTGTACTAACTGAAGCTTGTTTAAACACCTAGTTGAACAACCAGACAGTAAGGCGTTACAATAGTCCAACCTAGAGGTGATAAAAGCATGAACTAGTTTTTCTGCATCATTTAGTGACAATATGTTTCTTATCTTGGCAATATTTCTAAGGTGAAAGAAAGCTATCCTGGTAATATTATCTACATGTGCTTCAAACGGACTGCTGGAATCTATAATCACACCGAGGTCTTTTACTGTTGCACTTGATGGAACAGAAAGGCCATCTAAAGTTACAGTCTGATCAGAAAGCTTACTTCTAGCTACTTGTGGTCCTATGACCAGAACTTCTGTTTTATCAGGATTAAGCAGAAGAAAATTAACATCCAATCTCGTATGTCCTGCACACACTGCTCAATTTTAGCAAACTGGTTTTTCTCATCTGGTTTTGCTGAGACATATAATTGTGTGTCATCAGCATAACAATGAAAACTAATACCATGTTTACAAATTATGTTGCCCAGAGGAAGCATGTAAAGGGAAAAAAGCAGTGGGTCTAAAGTATAAAGTGTTTTACATCCTCCACTGTCAGGGATTAAAAGGGATTAAGAGTACCTTGCCTAGTGGCAAGCAGCTGTATCTGCTTTGGACTCTTTATAGCACTTCTATACTGACATCACTTCTCACGGTTCTCTGGTTTAGGTCATGATTTCTGTTCATAGCATTGTCTTATGTTTGATTCATTTTAATTTTATCTATGTCTGCATGACATAAGATTAATTATTATTATTATTATTATTGGCATTAATTAACAAAGGCTAAAAAGAATGATAAAAGCTCCCTGACATGAACCCATCATTTAAAGCTCACCTATTGTACTCCTTTTTAAACAAGACTTATAGGTCTCCAAAATGTTTTATTTGTCAGTTAAAACACAATGTTTCAGTGTCTGGCTAGTGTTTCCTAGCTAATCACAATTCAGAAATTGGGTTGGGGACAAAAAGGTTGGGGACAATTTTTGCTTTTTAATTCAACCATGAGTGGATTCTAAGACATTTCTCACTTGTTTTTATAGCCTTTTCAACAGAAATTACTGACAAATTAAACAAATGGAGAAAAAGGGCTTAATAGCAACAATTTATTTTGTGATAGGGGGAGAACAGGTGACATAATTCAGTTTTTTTAAATCCAACCCAAAACCCCACTGATCATGGATGGATAAAGTTAATGAGATATTCCCCATCTCATTGCTGAAGGGCTTTGATATTCATAAATCCATTGAACAATGCATGGAGAAAGTGTTACACACTGACTGCAGTGTGTGTGTGCTGCTGCTGGCTGTTCTCTTGCTGGCTGCCATCACATTGCTGTGTATCAAATACAACAAAATATAGACTACAGAATACAGCCAGTTACACCAAGCTGAGTAAAGAGAGAGGCTGTACAGTATACAGAGAGGAAACAGTATAAAATACCATTTTAGTAAGTGTATTTGTGTGTTGTTTAGTCAGAGTAAACTCAGTAAATAGTGACACAAAGTGTACAGAGGCTGTTCATGTCTTTTACTGTATCTCATTATATTAGTGTAAATCTGTGATGATGAAAGCAGTATCATTGAGATGGTTGCATTTAAAAGTCCATCTCAGAGTCTCTGACTCTATTAAATTAGCAAAAGCCTGAGCTCAAGCAAGACGAGATTGTTTTTGCTCCTAGAGTGAGGGACATGATGTGAAATGACCATAAAGGCCTTTAATTCTGCAGCTACTTTTCTGATTAAATTTTGAAGGGAAGTATATTTTTCCCAATTTTATTCAGTTTTTATTCATTCATTAGATTTAGTCCCATGATGTGTCTGTAACACAATTTTTTCCTATGCTCCCTTAAATAACAGCAGCTCTGTATCCCTCATGATTTCCTCAAGAGTTTCTATTTTTTCTTTCTTGAAGTTACAAAGAGAAACTCTTCCCAGGGAAATGAGAAACCACAAAACACTTCTCAATCCTGAAAACATAATGTTACAAAGTAAATATTGTATATAATAGATGTGCCATTAGTGTACCTTTGGGTGTGTGTGTGCGCAAGTGTATTTGTAACTGTTAATGATCTGTTGTGGTTGTTTTTTTTATTTATTTTTTGTTGTAAACGACATCAGAGGTTGATACTCATCTTACTTCTTTTTTTTTTAACTTGTATCATACAAACTCACAATTGTCACGATCTGGTATGACAGGCAGTTCAGGCAGATGTTATTGTTGTGGGCAGAGAAGGCAAGCATAGGCGTAGAGGGGTAGTTTTTAAACATAAAAGTCTTTAATTGACAAAAGGGAACAAACAAAATACACACATACATACACACAGTCTCTCGAAGCGTTTACAGTCTCTTTTAGCATTTACCAGCACTTTTAGCATTTACAAGACCTATTAAGCATTTCAGACCAGGGTAAGCATTTCAGCCCCTATAGGACTTATATGAAGGCTTGAGACTGAGCGGGGCAGGGAGGCTTTAGACTGAATGTGACAGGGAGACTAGAGGCTAGGGGATGGCGCTAGAGGCTAGGGGATCGCACTAGAGGCTAATGGGGGAACACAAGGAACACTCAGCACAGTACAAACCAAACATTACACATTACACATTAAACAAATCACCAAACACAACGGAGCCAGGCCAAACAAACATAAATAAAATAAAACATAATCAAAACAAAACAAAACCAAAACATATGCCTACGGACAGGATTAATGCTCGACCCAGTTTCCCAGAACAACCAGCTATTTATAACAATCCTAATGATGAGCTACCTCGGTTCAGGTGAGCACCCACATCACCTGACTGAGGTGCCTTCTGGGAAACTGAGTCGACTAACAAAAACTACAAAACAAAAGCAAACGTGCACACAGCGACCTCTGGTGGTAGTCCCTTAAAACAATAGCAACAAGTGTATACCCAATAGTTGCTTGTTTATGTTATAAAGAACAGAAATAGACTAGACTATGATAAATGCAATGTATGCATCATTATATCACAATAATTCTATTTTAATATTAATATAATTGCTGAAATGTAACAACATCGACTTTATGAGTGAGGTCTAATACTGCCCTACAGAGGGAGTAGGTTTTTGAAGGTTTCAGAACGCCAGTCTGTTTTGTGTGTGTCTGTCTCTCTCTCTTTGGTTGATCTCTAGTGATTAGTTTGCTGCGCTGGCCAAGATCAGGACAAGTTTTCTTTGAAAGCTGTAACTCAAAGTACTGAGAAAGAAAGCAGACCCAGCTTCACTTCTTGTGCTGTATTCCAAATAAGTCACATTAAGGCATTTGATGTCAGAAGGGGGCAATGAGTTGCAGGTGTGGTTGCGAGGCGTTGAGAAGCCGTGAGATTCTGAAGCTGTGTGGCGAGCAGAAACGTGACGCAGAGCCGTAGTCGAGGAACGAGAGTTCAAAAGCCATGTGATCCATCAGCGAGTTCGACGAGCAGAGACATTGTCGTTACACAGTAACACTCATCCTCCCTCTCCCCACCTCGCTTTTTAAGTTTCACAACAAACACACACACACACACACACACACACACACACACACACACACAACGGAAACACCGTATTAATAGGAAAAAAAGAAATCTATCTGAGACTGGAATGAGAGTATACTAAAGGAATCACTTTTAAGTTTCACAACAAACACAAACACAGCGGGAACAGTTTTAATGAAAAAAAAAGAAATCTCTCTGACACTGGCATGAGCGCATAGTAATGGAATCACTTTTTAAGCTGCACAACAAACACACACACACAAACACAAAGAAAACACCATTTTAACAGGAAAAAAGAAATCTCTGACACTGGCGTGAGCATACTAATGGATTCACTGCTGTAAGTAAAAAAAACAACAAAAAAACAAATGAATCAGCACCTTACTGTCACGGGTGCTGTTTGCGGGACAAAGGAATGGCATAGTAGCAGAGGTGAAATGAACAGAAGTCTTTAATGAATACAAAACAGGCAACCAAAAGAACAGAACATGAACTTTGAACACAGGACAGACAAACTATAAACATGACAAACTGAACCAGGAACTACACAGACTAGGGGTTACAAACAGACTGAGAGACAGACAGGCTAGGAGACAGACAAAGGCCAGGAAACAGACAAAGGCTAGGGGAACACAGAGCCAGGAGAACATGGAGAACACGGAGCCAGGAGAACACACAGAACTAAAAGAACACAGAACTAGGAGGAAACACAGAACTTGACATCAAATCATACCAAACAGTAACCCTAAACGAACAGATGCAAGCCAAGGACTTAACTCAACTCAAGAACATTTATAACAAAACTAATGAGCAACCTCGGTTCAGGTGAGTGCCACATCACCTGACCGAGGTGCATTCTGGGGAATTGAGTCCACCAAAAACTACAAATGAAAACAAAAGAAAACAAAATGGAGTCTGTGGGCGCTTTGGCGGCCTCTAGTGGTATCCCCTGACACTTACCTTTGAAAAGAATCGCGACAGAGCAGAGTTTCTGTGTCGCCGGGGAGGGGTGAAAAGGCGAGAGAGCGTCTGTGCATGTGTGTGTGTCGGTGTCAAATTACGTGTGCACACACATAAGAGACACTAAAAGAGTTTCTGTATGTTTGATAGGAAGACTATAAATATAGCTTAAGCTTTTACTAGAAATGGCAAGCAATGAGGCTAGAGAGAAAGAAAAATCATGATGTTGATGATGATTTTAATTCCAATGAATATTTTATGTGTACAAAATGTAATGTAAACACTATACACACAAAAATGTAAACACTATACACATCATTACACACTACAGCAAAACAATTGAAAACACAATGATCAATTTTGCTCAAACTTTGTTTCATAACTGCTAATACATAGTAACGGATCTTCTTAGATCTCTGCAGAGGATTAGGCATTTAGATTTGAGAGTTGCATATGAAGAGTATAAATTTATAGAAAATACTGCATGTACACTACGGTAACACAACTCAATGCAAAAACAGAATCTACTGCACACAACAGTACTCTTGAAAGCATGATCAGGGTGTGAAGTTTTTATTTACTTTATTCACACCACACACACACACCACAATCACTGTGCGGCATCATGTCGCTGAGCTGCATCGGGCCACATGACCTCATCCACATCGCAGGCTATGTTGTCTCTTGCCAGGCACTGCGGGAAAAACGCCCTGGAATGGCGAATCCATCCTTGGAAGGCCTCCACTGGTATGTCAACACAGGCCAGCTCCATTGCCCTTAGGAGGTTCTCTCTAGTGTATGGTTGTCTGTCATAAACCTTCCATTTCCACGATGAGAAGAACTCCTCTATAGGGTTCAGGAGTAGGAGGGGAGTAGGGTGGCAGACAGACGTTTAAAAAGTGGCTACTGTTGGTGGTGAACCACTCTCTGATTTGCTTTGTTCTGTGGAAGGGGACATTGTCCCAAATGATCACATGAATGTGATGTGCAGGCCCAGGATGGTGTTGTTGGCGGTCCAGGAGGATGTCTTTTAGCTCCTCTAGGAAGGTGAGGAGACGTTGGGTGTTGTAAGACCCAAGAACAGCATGCTGGTGGACAAGCCCCTCCGAACCCATGGCTGCATAAAGAGTGATATTACCCCCTCGTTGGCCAGGAACCTCAGTGATGGCTATTTGGTCAATGATGTAATGGCCTCTTGGCCTTCGTTTCTGCAGGTTGAAGCCAGCCTCATCCAGGAAGAGGTACTCATGAGGTCTGGCCATCGCGTCCAACTGTAATATCCACTGTGAAAATGTGAAAGTGCACAGGTGTTCAAAACAACAGTCAATCAGATAGCACAGTATTGTCCAGAAGTAATGTAGGCCACTGAGCATCACAGTATGTCCACTAACTGTACTGTGAACATGGATGTATACTTACTTGCACATACTCGTAACGTAGGTCTTTGTGACGCGCAGAGCTGCGTTCAAAGGGAACCCTATAGACCTGTTTCATCCGCATCTTTTGCCGCCGGAGAACTCGGTCTATTGTGGCTAAGCTGACATCATCAATGCTCTCAAAGTTGACATTATCGGCAATGACTTTGTCTCTGATCTCCCGGAGTCTGATGAGGTTGTTCTCACGAACCATATCCACAATGAGGGTTTCTTGTGCCGCTGTAAATATGGCAACCCTCCCACCTCTATGTGGCATTATTTCAACTCTAAAGAAAGAAACATGTGTTGTCAATTGACATGTTTTACAATAACAACTGATTTGAAACCAATAGACTACTTTCACAGGCTTGTAAAACTGTATTGTGACAAAGAAAGCAATAGAGTACAATACCTGTTGTGTTGCCTGAATGCCCTGATAATGGTGGCCACGGTGAACCCACTCAGGTTTGGACGGACTCTTAGTCCTGCTTCAGCCATTGTCATGCCATGGACAATGACTGTTGCTCGCATCTCGTCCGTAATGATGGTGCGAGGTTGTCTTGCTCTCCCTCCTGGACCTTCTCCTCTTCCTCGTTGGCCTGCTCCTCTTCTTCCATGGCCAGCTCTTCTCCCTCCTCTGACTTGAATTCCTCTTCCCCTGACTCTGCCTTAATCCATTGTGTTCGTGTGGAATCTTCTGCAAACTGTGCACTCTGAACCTGCTTTTATACATGTGGTCACAGCATTAGCAACAAGTGTCTTCAATTTTGAGTCGTTGTGTGTAATGAATGACGCCAGGTGTGTTCATTGTGTTCAAATATTGCTGACTGTGGCAAGCATTTTCCATCACATGAGCTTTCATTTGAGAATATGAGCAGAGTTCTTTTGCAACTTGTGTTTTAGCAAGGAAAAATGTGTTTAGATTTATGAGAACGGAGGATTGTGTTTTGTGAATTGTGTCTTCATGTGAAATGTGTTTATGATATTGGAAAATGATGGCTAGATGTAGTAAATGTGTTTAGACAACTGGTCATTTGGTTTAGAGGATAGGCTTTTGTGTTTTAGCATTTGAGAAAAACTGTAATAAACATGATCGCACACCTTCATTCCGCGCACTTCACAGTAACAAGTAAAAATTTTAGTTCATCCTAAAATTCAACAGATGGCGTTGAACATTTTTTTAAAAGCTTGTATGTTATAAAAGGGAATTGCAGCACCATTTAACATATAATAATAATAATAATAATAATAATAATAATAATAATAATAATAATATTGATTTTCAGTTATTCAGTTGTTTATTTTCATGATCCACTTTTGGGTTTCCTTGTTTATACTGTATATGACTAATAAAGTCAACATCTGCACTTACACCATGCTTGCAACTCCCAATTTATGACAGGATGTCATGAATCAACTTTCAGTGTAGAGAAAGGATTCTGTCCGAAAAATGTTTTGGCTTATAATCTTGCAGAAAGCCTGAAATAAGGAATATTATGTGGGAGAAAGAAACATGAGATCCTGCATGGGGCTCCAAGAAGAGACTAATGGTAAAGAGTTTGCTCCCGATACACCATAACACAATGCAAAGATGTCAAGGACGAAGAGGTGCCCTGTACCACAACCCAGGTACACTCAAAAAAATGAACAAGGCAGGTTGTGAATTTTCCATAATATAATTACTTTCAGTTTACTCATAATAATCATATTTGTTGATTTAAAATGTTTTTTTTTTTCGATTAAGTTTAACGTAATTTTGTCTCAACTTGACCATACAAATTCCTAATATGTTGTCTAATCACGAACCATTCAATGGACTCTGCCTGCGCGTGTTACGTTCTGTCTGTTTTAACAGAGGGAGGTTGACACCTGAAAAAGGTAAGATTTTTCCTCAGATATTTGTTTTTTTTTTTCACCAGTACATATATATGTTATTTAACTTTGGCCTGCTTCTGTAGTTTTAGAGAGGCCTAGTGTGTTACCCAGCTAACGGATTTAGCCACGTGTTACAGGTCGGTCCACTGCATATCTTTCCATTATTTGGCGATATAAGTACACTGTAAAAAATCCAACTAGCATTTGGATGTTGGCATAATGAGTATTTATTAGTAATCTGGACAATAAGACATGAAAAAGCTGACTGAACTAGTGAAAACAAGTTCATTAGAAAATCGCTGGGTCAACCAAGGTTTAATTACTGAATGTTTTGTTCATTGTTTTAATGAAATAATGCTCCGTACAGTGTTAGGATGTTTGTCTTTTTTATTTCTCCTCTCATGCCAGCCCTTCTTCCTCTATGCTGATTCCTTCTGTATTAAACACATAACCCTGAACACACTGCCCTCTAGTGGCTACCTAGAGTTACAGGTACAATCACTTGGTATGATCACACTGAACAGACTTTCTAAGGCAAGTCAACACATACAGAAGTTGTTTGGAAGTTGGCACATGCGCACTGATACGTTTCTGAAGTTGGCGCATGCATCTTGGCTGCAGCGGGTATTTTGAACATCAACTGGTTTAGTATCCCGTTTCTCCACCTCACAACGGACAACTTCTTTTAAACTTTGGTAAGTACATATATTTATATCGAAGTCCTTTGTAGAAATTGTCTTAACATAAATTAGCGTTATAATATGGCGCTCTTTGTGAAGTACATAGAGCTTGGTGCAGTTGTTTATTTAACGTGAGACAGTGAGAAAGATGCAAGTCTTCCTGTAACCTGAGTTACTACAATCAATATATTTTGTATTATTTTAAGTTACCTACATTTATTTGTTATTTATTACAGGTGTTGCATATTATGAAGTACAGGGTGGGCCATTTATATGGATACACCTTAATAAAATGGGAATGGTTGGTGATATTAACATCCTGTTTGTGGCACATTAGTATATGTGAAGGGCCAAACTTTTCAAGATAGGTGGTGACCATGGTGTCCATTTTGAAGTCGACCATCTTGGATCCAACTTTTGTTTTTTTAAGAGGAAGAGGGTCATGTGACACATCAAACTTATTGGGAATTTCACAAGAAAAACAATGGTGTGCTTGGTTTTAATGTAACTTTATTCTTTCATGAGTTATTTACAAGTTTCTGACCACTTATAAAATGTGTTCAATGTGCTGCCCATTGTGATGGATTGTCAATGCAACCCTCTTCTCCCACTCTTCACACACTGATAGCAACACTGCAGGAGAAATGCCAGCACAGGCTTCCAGTATCCGTAGTTTCAGGTGTTGCACATCTCATATCTTCACGCCATAGACAATTGCCTTCAGATGACCCTAAAGATAAAAGTCTAAGGGGGTCAGATCGGGAGACCTTGGGGGCCATTCAACTGGCCCACGACGACCAATCCACTTTTGGTTTTAGTTTCGTTAAAACCAAGCACACCATTGTTTTTCTTGTGAAATTCCCAATAAGTTTCATGTGTCACATGACCCTCTTCCTATTGAAAAAACAAAAGTTGGATCCAAGATGGTCTACTTCAAAATGGCCACCATGGTCACCAACCATCTTGAAAAGTTTGCCCCCTCACATATACTAATGTGCCATAAACAGAACGTTAATATCACCAACCATTCCCATTTTATTAAGGTGTATCCATATAAATGGCCCACACTGTATATTATCACAGCTTACTAGTTAGTCAAGCAGAACAGATGGTGTTGTGCTTAGCAGTTATAATACAAAACCATATAAATTTAATGAAGACACAGAACATGTCCAACTGATTACTAGACTTGATTTATTTGGGAAAATGCAGTTATTTTCTCTTCTCACAGATCCAGCCTTGTTTATAAGAGCACGGTCTGTCATTCCAGTGCTGTCCATCAGGATACCCAGTCTCACCACAGTCCTCGTCATTATTGTAATTATCTGGTTGTTGGTGAGCCCATTTACTGTAACTAAGACAATCAGATTTAGTCTTCAGTACCGAGATTCCAAACAAAATCACAACAGAATACTGAATACAAAACTCTGATCAATAGAAATATCAAAGAAAAAGGATTTATCTAGGTTCATTTATTACTCTGCAGTCTCAAATGCACAAAAAAAATATTGTCAACACACACACATGTGGTCTCTTACCCAGAGGTCAGTGGTGTACCATCCACCCATTTCCACATTCCCTCTGTGTCTCTGTCACTCAGGCCAATCCAAGTCTGTCTTCCTTGCAGCTTATCAGCGATGAAGTTCTGTGTATTTGATAGCAGAACAACTTAAGAACTTTTATCATTATGCTGCAGTGGACACATAGCACTTACTGACTCCACCAAAGCTAAAACACACCCTTTCTGTGGGAGGAAGGAAACACTAGACCACCTTATTTTAAGATGTGAAGTGGGAGGACAGGGTGAGGATTTCTGTTGTATTGAAAATGAGTTATTAATCTTAACTTTTTTAAACAGAAGATATAATCTCTAAACAAAAAGATTCTGGTGGTGATATGAAGCTTTTCAAGAAGTATGTTTATTTATTTATTTAGTGGTATTTTAGTATATATTAATATTTACTGGGGCTGTTAGTTTTGGGAGGATGTAAAAAAATCATAATAAAAGTAATTAGTTTAGAATGAGAGGGTCACAATGGCCACTGAGGCTGGTGTGGAGACTCTGTCTCTCCAACATGGTGCTAGGTGTGGTCCAGAGGATGGCGTAGAGGTGGAGGAGGTGCTGTTAGCGTGCAAGAGCAAGTAGGTTGTGAGAACATCTACTCTGCCTCCTGGATGAATAAAGTGGTAGTGGTGTTCCTGACCAAGGTAAACCTCATCAGCATAATGAGAAAGAGTGGAACACATGTAAGAGGATCCACGATCCAAGTTTGTTCTCTTGGACGGTTTCTGTCTGTCCCTGCTACACATGTGGTGATCTCAAATGTGCCTCATAAAATGTGTTCATAAAAAACAAGGCAATAATGAGAGAGCTGGCCCGCTCTGGGAAGTTCTTCTGCCCTATGAGAGCTTGGGTGCAGAAGCTCCAGCGTGAGACACATTCTGTCTTTCCGGAGGCAAATTTTAATGGTTTTAAATGACAAAGAAGGAGAACTTAATATAAATTTTAAGTGTAAAGTGGGGGACAGTAGCTACACTGTTTTTGCCATCATGGCGTGGCTGAGGTGTTTCAAATGCAGGGACGTAGGACATAACAGACTGAGCTGTCTGCACGGAGCTGTGCAGCCGGGGAGCTCAGGCGGTGACTCGGCTGGGAAACAGGAGCACCAGCGCGGGGACAGCCAGCACAGAGGGAAATACAGAGGGATCTGAGTGTACAGTGAGCCTCTCTGACATCCAGAGTAGCGACACATCTGAGTCACAGCTCAATAAGTTCAGTTCAGAACACACCAACACCACAGAGACACAAACCGCACCTGGCGCTGATATGAACATCAACACTACTGTAAAGAGCGCGAGTGCAAAAAAACCCATGCCCTTACAGTAGTCAGAGCAGACACCAACAGAAAATACTGCAGCTAAACCAAGAGGAGACGTTAACCACAGAAACGACCACAAAAAGGAAAACACGCGGTCAGACCCTGAGTACAGTCTCAAGGTGCAGCACACACATACACACAGACATACCCATAGACATCGAGGAGCAAATTAACCACTTTTTGCAAATGTCAAAAATAGAAAAAAAGACACATGATGAAAACACTAATGACTGAACAAAAACTACAAAAACTAAAATAAATAACAAAAGACAAGCAACCACTGCCACATAGTAGGACGCTAAAATGGACAGCAGCTAAACCAAACTATAAACTTTGAGCAGGACTGTAAGTCACTCATCATCATACATACCGCTTAATCCTGTATTCAGGGTCACCGGGAAGCCTGGAGCCTATACCAGAAGACTTCAAGCACACGGTGAGGTACACCCTGGACAGGGTGCCAATCCATTACAGGGCACACACACACACACACACACACTACGGCCAATTTGTGGTGGCCAATTAAGCTAACCTACATGTCTTTGGACTGTGGAGGGAAACCGGAGTACCCGGACGAAACCCACCAAGCACGGGGAAACATGTAAACTTCATGCACATAGAAACAGGAATCAAAACTGGCTGGGAAACAAACCCGGACCCTGGAGGTGCAAGGCGACAGTGCTAACCACTACACCATCACGCTGGACTGTAAGTCAATGGACAAATAAATAAATAAATAAATAAAAATGGGGGGGGAAAAAGGAAAAAAAGAGATGTTAATGGTGGGGAAGGTGGTGTGGGACATAGTGGGAATTATTTTTATATAAAAAAAAAGCACAGTAAATATTTAAATAAGTCTGACATTGTCTCTTTAATAAAGTCTGTTAAATCTCTATCTCTCACCTGTTCCGCTCTGCTGTTTATGATCACCAGGTCTGCTCCTCTCTTTATACAGTCCTGTCTGCTCTCAGTCCAGTTCTTCTTCTCATTAGACATGAAATAAAGACTGGAGTCGAAGCTGACACACTTCCCTTTGATAAATTGAAAGAATTTACATAGATTAAAAATACAGTTTCTGATCTATTGTATATGAAGTGGCAATATTTACCTGTTTATGTTACATAATGAAGAAAACATTTTAAATATAGACATGCATTCACCTTTCATGAGCTGACTTTATTATTATGTAACATAAAGGTTGTTCTTACCCTGACTGGAGTTCAAAATATAGCTAACCTGTCACGAACTAGCAGTGCAGACTGACTAGTAGTTTGGGTGGATGTAATCGCCATGGGCGCAGAGGGGTTGTTTGAACAAAAGTCTTTTATTTAAAAAAAAAAGCTAACAAATAAACAAACAAACAGGCTTTTAGGGTGAGCACAGAAGAGCTCAAAACACACACATTGTCTCTTATCACATACACACTTTCTTGAAAAAGACAAGCTCTTTCAGGCAAATACAGACTCTTTAGGCAAATACGGAGGTCTAGAGCTACCACGAGGGGACACCAGGGGCTAAGGGAGGACACCAGAGGCGAGGTGCTGGAGGCTAGCGGGGAGAGTCTGGATGATAGGGGGACACACTGGAGGTTAAAGGGAACACAGTGGAGGCCAAGGGGAACTCAAGAAACACACAACACTATACACACCTAAATACACAGAATAAACCAAAAGGTACAGAGCCCAAATAAACAAACCAAATCAGGTTTATTGGTATGTGTGACCAATAAAGGCTAACTTAAATCAAAATAAACCACAAGAAAAACAAAACCAAATCAAACCACATGCCCACTGACGGTATTAATGCTCAACGCAGTTTCCCAGAACAACCAGCTATTTATAACAATACTAATGAGCCACTTGGGTTCAGGTGAGTTCCGTCATCACCTGACCGAGATGCCTTCTGGAAAACTGAGTCGACTAACAAACACTACAGAAAAACAAAAATGTGCACACAGTGCCCTCTAGAGGTGGTCCCTTACATAACTTGATAATTTTAATTGTAATTAATATTATAGAAAATATTGTTTCATGTTTCTTTTATTTTCTTCTTTTGTTTCTCAGTCCAAATATGAAGAAGAGCACATGGCATTTCTGCAAACCTCCAGCTTGTACTTTTGTATACAGTCTTATGCAAAAGTTTGGACACCCCTTGATAAATAACAGATTTTGGTGATTTTTCTTATTGAAAAATTGTTAACACAGTCTCTCTTGGAAATGGAAAAAATGCACAATATTTTCAGCAAACATTGGTGCATAGTTACTTCTTATGTCATAAATTAAACAAAGATAAAAAAAAAAATAATAACAAAAACTTTGTGACACTGTGCAAAAGTTTGGGCACCCTACATAATCAGTACTTAGTAACACCTCCTCTGGCAGATATCACAGCATGCAAACGCGTTTTATAGCCAGCTAAAAGTCTTCCTATTCTTGTACTTGGGATTTTCTCTCATTGCTTCTTGCATTGCTTCTAGTCCTGTAACATTCTTTGATCGTCTTTCATACACAGCTCTTTTAAGATCTACCCACAAATTTTCAATGATGTTTAAATAAGGGGACTGTCATGGCCATTCCAAAACATTCAGCTTGCGTCTCTTGAGGTTTTCCATAGTGGATTTCAAGGTATGTTTAGGATCATTGTCCTGTTGTAGAAGCCATCCTCTTTTCAGCTTCAGCTTTTTTACAGAAGGTGTGATGTTTACTTCCAGAAGTTGCTCGTATTTAGTAGAATCCATTCTTCCCTCTACCCGTGCAATGTCTCCTGTTCCACTGGATGCAAAACAACTCCAAAGCATGATAGATCCACACATTCTTAATAGTTGGCAAGGTGTTCTTTTCATGAAATGCTGCTCCTTTTTTCTTCAAACATGCCTTTGCTGATTGTGGCGAAAGAGTTCTATTTTAACTTCATCAAAACACATCAGGGTTCTGTACGTGTTTTGTTGCATACTTCTGACGTTGGATTTTATGATGGGGACGCAGGTGAGGCTTTCTTCTACTGACTTTTCTATGAAGGTCTTGTGGAACACTCCTGAGTCTGCTAAATCTTCCTGCAGGTTTTTTTTCAGTCAAATGGAGGTTTTGATTTGTCTTTCTGATGAGCATACGAGCAGTTCTCTCCGAGTTTTCTTGGTCTTCCAGATCTCATCTTGACTTCCACAGTTCCCCTGAACTGCCATCTCTTAATGACATTTCTCACTGTGGAAACTGCAAGCTGACAACGCTTTGCTATCTTCTTTTAGCTTCTCCTGCATTGTGGGCACCAATAACTTTCATTTTCAGAGTCTTACACAGCTGCTCTACTGGAATCCATGGTTGTTGAGTGTCCACAAGTGTGTGCATAAGGTTTGAAGAGTCAAAGTATTTCTAAAGCTTTGAAATTGGCATTTACTAATGACAGCTGTTGCCATGCATCAGATCTAACAAGCTGATTAAGGTCTGAAACCTTGTAAAAAAGAATCCGAGACTCTGGAACTCTTAGGGTGCCCAAACTTTTGCACAGTACCATAATGTTTTTATTATTATTATTATTAATTATTATTATTATTATATTTCTGGTTCAATTTATGGCATAAGAAGTAATTATGCATCAATGTTTGCTGAAAATATTGTGCATTTTTTCCATTTCCAAGAGAGACTGTTTTAAGAGCTTTTCAATTAAAAAGTCAACAAAATCTGTTATTTATCAAGGGGTGCCCAAACTTCTGCATAAGACTGTAATGTGAGAATAGGTTATTGTTGTATTTCTCTCTTTAGACTCTGACTGAATAAATAAAAACAGCACACACACTCTAAAAAGAACTCTATGTGTGGACAATAAGCAATTATATAGACATTTACATTTTAGACACTGGGTGTGGAAACAGCCGCGGTACGTATATTATCTCCAGGAGGAAGGTAAGGTTTAGTGATTGGGAATTAATGTTGAGGTGATCAGTAATTAATCAGGTGTTATTACAATTGTAACGGGTTCGACCCAAAGTTGCACGGGCGGCACCATGAAACACAGACACGAGGCGAGATCTTAGAGGAAAAGGGTAATTTATTTATGATAAATAGGGGAAGGAAAGGGTAAAAGGAGGGAGCACGGAAAGAAAAGGGAAGGTATGATGTGTGCACGTGCAGTGGTCCGAGGCAGTGCCCGGCTGACATGCGGGCACGCAGCTGGCGGCGGTGGGCGGAGTGGCAGAACAGAGCACGCGAGGCAGCGCTCCCAGGACGGTTCCTCCCTGCTGTCGATGGCCAGCCTGGTCCCTCCCAGCTTCCTTTGGGCGCGGCCTCAGACGTCCTTCGGCTGGGCGGCTTTCTCGGCTGGGATCGGTGGCCTTAACGCTGTCCTCCTCGCGGCCTTTTCCTCTTCGGTGGCGAGACGCGAAGGCGGGCTCGACGTGGGAGCGAAGGATGCCGTGGGAGCTCGCGCAGCTCTTTCCCACGCTGTCCTCAGCACGGAGATCAAAGGGTGGAAATTCTGTATCCTTTTTAAGTCTCTGGGGCACGTTCCATTTTCCCACTCGCATGCCACTCTCAAACTCCACCGCGTTACGCTCTTCTCGGACCCGGGACTAAACTCCGCGCCTTGCTTTTATAATGCGGAGCAAGCCCGAGATACTATTAACGTTAATCAATGCCAGCCGGCCCGCATAGGCGGCTCCGTCCCTTCGCACACCTGCAGAGGGGGTGCCGCCTACTTAGGGAGCCTACGAAGTGAGCGAGGGGCGATAATAGATTTGGGCGCACGCCGTGACACAATACAGACAAAGTTAGATATTAGTTCTCCAGGAGAAATGTAAGACTCAGTAATGATTACGACTCAGGAATAATTACTGGACAGTTAATAGTCTACTAAAACATGCATGCATAATAATTCATTAGGGAAGTCATTATTTAGTACTTAATGTTTGTCATCCATGTATTAATGAAGATCTATTCATTCATCATCTATTACTCTGTACACAGTTCCCTGTGACTTTTGGACCAGTATTATAAAGGGTCACCGATATTATTGAAATGTTTTCATTTTCAGAACTTAGTGAAATTATATGGAGAAACTCATGAAAGGATGTGAGGTAAATCTTGATTAAATTTTGAGACAGCTCATGAGTTTCCACTGAGGACATTTACCTGTTTGCCAGAAAATATAATGCTAAAGCTATCTACTTACCCAAAACACAAAATGTCATCAGGTATCCATCTCGTTCCCTCTGTAGCTGGTCTCTCTCTATAGTCAGGTTGCTGTTACTGGTCTGTAACTGGTCTCTCTCTATAGTCAGCTTGTTGTTACTGGTCTGTAACTGGTCTCTCTCCATAGTCAGGTTGTTGTTACTGGTCTGTAGCAGGCTGTATTCTGTGTTCAGAATGTTGTAATTGATCCACAGAAGTGTGACAGCAGTCAGCAGTAGAACACACAGCAGCATCACACACACTGCAGTCAGTCCGTAGCACTTGCTCCATGCAGTGTCTCCTCCTAGAGGTAAATAGACACAAAAACACATTTTTTTCAAAACAAGTTTTTTTCCACTAATTGTGGTCTCCTCCATTAATTTCTAATGATCTGTCTCTCGCACTCTCATAGATACCCACCATCATTTCCCTTCGCTCAGAAGAACATTGAACCATGTCTAATCTGTAGAAGACTTGTTAAATGAATTACTGTGTAAATTACTCCTGCATTAGTGTACACTGAGTTAACTGTGCTGTTGTCAATAAAGGAAGTTACACATCAGAAGAGGAGCATCAGTGGCTTCTTGTGGTCAAAGTGTGAAGACATTTGAGCTGCACTTTTCACTCATACATGACATTTAGTTGTTAAAGTCCAACAGTTACAGTGTATACAGAGCAAAATAGCATTGCTGTGTTACAATGATTTTACACTAATTTATCTTATGTTCCTTATAATATCATTATGACAAACTGTCATGATTCTTATCCTTCCCATTCTGTCTCCCTCCCCATGTGCTCATGTTTCCCGTAGCCCATCATGTGTCCTTTCCCACGCCCCCTTTCCACCCTGTCTGCACACCTGTCTCCTATTCTCCGATGGTACTTTTGTCTATTTGCAATGATAAATGGGAGTTTTTCTCCCACCATTCCAAATTTCTCAAATTTCCCAGTCATAATAGCTGGAGACTTCAACACAGTTCTTGACCCAACAATAGATACAATTATTAGCTCGAGCAATAAACGTACTTGGAAAACCACAAAAATGTATACAAATTTGAGTGATTTTGGTCTTAATGATACAGAAGTTGGTGGTTACAGCATCCAAATTCTAAAGAATACTCTGTTTCCCCAGTTCACCATTCATATTCTCGTATTGACTTCTTTCTTACCAGTAATTCTATCATACCAAACATCTTTGAATCAATGATATACCCAATTGTCATTAGTGACCATGCTTCAATAACAATTAAATGGTATAGAACCGGCTCACACAAACCCATTACTAGATGGCGATTTAATACATCTCTCTTGAATAACTCTGAATTTGACAATTATATTAAAAGAGAGTGGGCATGCTATCTAGTGCTATGCTATGAATGACTCCTCAGAGTTATCATCATTCCTTTTGTGGGAAACAGGGAAAGCAGTCTTCAGAGGAAAAATAATCTACTTCTCCATTCAAAAAAAAAAGAAAGAAAAGGAAGAAGTTGAACTAGAACAAAAACTCTTGACAAACAACTTGAGATCGTCAATATAAAAAAACCCAACTGAAGAAACCAGATTTAATTAAGAAGATATCAATTTCAACTCAATTAAATAATTAACAATCAAACTCAATTCATAGACTAAGGCAAAAAGACTTCAATCACAGCAACAATTCTGGAAAATACCCTGCAAATCACATTAAACAACATAAGGGAAAAGAAACAGCTCTCAGTCAGTCATTACGAACTCGCTGGGGCCCACCAGGTCATTAGAAGAGAAATAAACCCAATATTTTAATAGTTTTTACAAGAAATTACATTAATCAGAGAAAGACCCAAATCCACAGGATATCAACTTATTTTTCAATAGCATTAACCTAACACAACTCCGTGAATAACACCCATAACATGTAATTAACTTTTGTCTGCTCTAGATCCTATGCCAAATAATAAAGCACGAGGTCCTGATGGCTTCTCTGATGAGGTCTGTAAACACTTTTGGACCATCTTATCACCACTTTTCTTCTGAATGATAAATCATTGTAAATAAATATCAAGACTCACAGAAAATATAAAACACTGCTACTATGTCACTCCTCCTCAAACTCAATATTACTGCCAAGCTACCATTTCTTTAATCAATGCAAATATTAGAATCACAGCTAAAGCACTATTCCATAGATTAGAAAAAGCCGTACCCTCTATAACCCACCCAAACCAAACTGGTTTAATAAAAGGTAGGCTTGCATCCACATGCACGTGCAGATTGTTCAACCTAATGTATTATTCTTCACTCCAGCAAGCAAAAATCATCCCTTGATGCAGAAAAAGCTTTTGATAGGGTTAACTGGAATTTCCTGTTCTCCACCACATTGGAGAGGTTTGGCTTTGGGGAGTCGTTCATCAATTGGATTCAAATACTTTATACATCACCTTTAGCAACTGTTATCACTAATGGACTAACATCACGTAGCTTCATAATGCACCGGGGGAGTAGACAAGGATGTCCTCTCTCCCCTTCACTATTTACCATTTTCATCCAACCGTTAGCAGCAGCCATTTACCAGAATACCCTCATTCAACCATTGGTGAAGTGATGAAGGGTTTGAGCTGGGAGGTGTGGAATACCGGATGGATTCGGACCGCCGCACGCAGCTGGAGCTAGTAGGTGACAGGATTGATACGGAGGGTGATGCGGTATGGACCGATGAACCTGGGTAATAGCTTCTTGGATTCTTTGTGAAGGTGAAGGTTTTTTGGTTGAAAGCCATACTCTGTCACCTACATTAGGAGCCACATGAAATAGCCACGGCCATGTGAATGTCATGCGGATCCCGTGCGGCTTCCCTTTGGACCCCGTGGTCCCCCCTCCTTCTCCTGCCAGGGAGGTGTGTCAAAATTTCGCAGTAAACACACCCATTCAAGCTCTATTTATTAATTTACCTGGTGCCACCACTAGATGGCACTTTGTTCTCAAGAACACATTAACACAAGCCAACAATTTAGCTGCGCTGAGTTGCAATCACTTGATTTTAACAAATATGAACACGAAGTGCTTCAACCTTTTTATAAAAATAATAATTACGTTTTTTTGCTCTTTGTGTTCAGCATTTAAAAATTATTTCATCCATTATTTGACCACGGCTGGAAATCATAGCTGGAATGTGATTGTGAATTTATGACTGAAATAAAGCTGTTCATCGGCGTGTGTGAACCCACAGCTCGTACTTTCACAGACATACTCCCCCAGAAAGTCATCGCCTCTTGCAATAATGCAGATCAAACATACTACACTTGTCCATAAATTAAAAGAAATATTTAAGCATATACGCAAAATGTATTTCACTTAAACATTACAGATTTGCTGTTTGTGTCCAGGATTTCATCCATTATTTGACCACGGTTAGAAATAATAGCTGGAATGTGATTGTGAATTTATGACTGAAATAAAGCTGTTCATCAGCGTGCATGAACCCCGGTTTGTGCGTGAACTTTCACTTTACAAAAAGGCAGCGTTCATTTTTTTTAAACCCCTCAATTCTGCCAATTCCCCCATCATCGAAACCGGTTTGATAACTTCACACCTATTGTGAATGAAAGGTGAGAAGAGGGATTACAGTAACTGGGGGTCCGCGGGTGTTCACCTCTGTGAGCATATTTTAATTAAATATACTTATGCATGCAACAATATGATAGAAACTATTAATCTTAGTAAAAAAACATAGAGGCAAGGTAAGGAGACAGAGGTGAGCCAAGGACAGTGTGATGTCACAGTAGCAAGAACATGCAGCATGAACTCAAATGAACTCTAGACAGGTAGCCATCTTGGATGTGAGATGCTTAGTGGACAGTGTGTACCAAACAGACCAGATCTATCATCCAGATCTACAAGGAGTCCGGAGTCTTTTCTTTGGTTCTTTTTAAAGTTAAAGTTTTTGTGCAACATTTGTAAATAAGGCAACTGTAACTTGTGTAGATGAAAAATCTCCCACACCTCGGAGCGCGCTGTCACGTTGTCAACGAGTAGACTAAAACAAAATCATGTCTATACTTCATGTAGAGTCTGAGAATTTATTTACCATAAGCTTTGTTGTATTGTTTTTAATCACTCTATACACAACCTATGATTTCACCCATGCTATTTTATGAATGGAATATTTTCATGTTACACTCTAAAAACTGCTGGGTTAAATGTTAAAGTGCTAGGTTATTTTATCTATTTATTATTATTTAGTAGATTGCTTGTTAGAAATACCCCAAATGAAATTAATCCGCTGTTTTAACTACTGCAGATATATTTAATCAGCAGTAGTTTTCACTACTACTACTACTAATGATAATAATACTGAATGGAGAAAGTCAAAGAAGTATCATCATTGCAGGAGATCAGAAAATGAAGAATAAATACATATCAGTATTTAAATACGTTCATGAGCTCTGTCGCTTGCTGTCAATGGCATAAGAGAGAGAACGTCTCGGGTTACTTGGCTGTAACCCTGTTCCCTGATAAAGCGGGAACGAGATGCTGCGTGAAAACGCTTTGGGAACATCCCTTTGTTGCCCGGTTGTGAAGCCTGTGCATGCCAAACCCGCCGAATACCTTCGGCTTATAACCTCTACCAGGCATGACGTCACCGAATAAGGTGCACCTGCAGGTTATAAATAGGAGTGAACTGGAAACATCCTCAGGTCAATTTTGTCTGAAGGACGTCCAGGCATGCCAGCAGTGCGGCATCGGAACGCAGCATCTCGTTCCTGCTTTATCAGGGAACAGGGTTACAGCCAAGTAACCCGAGACGTTCCCTTTCAAAAGCTACACTCGATGCTGCGTGAAAACGCTATGGGAACAAGAATACCAACGCCACCGCACGTGTCTGGAACCCCCAGGTTGTGTAGCGTGTGCGCACAAGCTGAGGAAGTCTCAGACCTAGCTCTGGGATGCTGACTCAAGGATCCACGAACATGGAGTAGCATTTACATCCAGACTATAAAATCTAACAAACGTGTGTGGAGAGGACCAGCCCGTCGCATCACACACCTGCTGCAGGAGAATGCCTCTTGCCAAGGCAATTGATGAGGCAATCCCCCTGGTTGAGTGAGCCCTGATTCCCAGAGGCGAAGTGTGACCACGCGCCTCATAGGCTAGGGCAATGGCATCTCTCACCCAGTGTGACAGAGTCTGTCTAATGGCAGACCCCCATGGCAAATAAAGAACTGCTCTGACTTACGCCACTGGCTAGTGCGGTGGACGTAGATCCAAAGAGCACGTACTGGACACAGTAAGTGAAGTCTTTCCTGCTCCAGAGCTGTGAAGGCGGAGGACAGAAGGCCTCGAGAACACCTGAGTGCATGGTTGAGAATGGAACCTTGGGAAGATAGTTCGGGTGAGGATGCAGAATAGCTTTAGAAGTAATAGCCATAAGAAAAACCATCTTAAGAGACAGAAGCGTGACAGGCGCTGACTCTAGTGGTTCGAAAGGGGTGTCGTCCAGGCCTTCGAGTACGATAGTTAAGTCCCATGAAGGGACCGTCGCTCTAGTTGGCGGCTTCAACCGTTTAGCTCCACGAATAAAACGGGTAACTAAATGGTGCTTGCCCACAGAAACCCCATCATTCAGAGCATGACAAGCCGAAATAGCGGCTATGTACGTTCTGAGCGTACTAGGGCATAAGCCCGAGGACAAGTTTTCTTGCAGAAACTCCAGCACTGAAACAATCTGGCAATGAACTGGGTCTACATCCCTTGCCATGCACCAATTTTTGAATACACTCCATTTGAGGGCATAAGTTCTTCTAGGGGAGGGCGCCCTGGCACTTAAAATGGTTTCAATTACTCTGGCTGATAGCCCAGCATGACTTAGTTGGTCCCGTTCAGGGTCCAAACGTGAAAGTTCCAGAGCTCGGGCCGGGGATGAAGTACTGTCCCCTGAGCCTGAGACAGAAGATCCCTCCTCACTGGAATCACCTAGGGTGAGCCGTCGAGGAGAGATATTAGATCCGAGAACCACACTCGGCGCAAGCCCTGTTGACGGACTCTCGCCAGGACTCCCTGGGAGCAGAACTATAGGTGGAAATGCATAAAGGCGTAATCTGGGCCACGTGTGGCTCTTTGCATCCAGACCCAGGGGAACTGGAGGAGTCAGAGAATAGTAAAGGGGGCATTGTGCTGCCTCTTGTGAGACCAAGCGGTCCACCTCTGCTACGTAAAATCTTTCCCAGATTTCACTGACTACTTCGGGGTGGAGTTTCCATTCCCCATGTGCAACAGCTTGTCTGCATAGCAAGTCTGCTCCTACATTCATATGCCCTGGAAAGGAAATCGCCCTGAGGGACAGGAACTTGTCCTGTGCCCAAGCAGAACCTGGTGCGCTAGCTTGTTCAAGCGGCGCGAGCAAAGTCCACCCTGGAGATTTATGTACGAGACTACCGCAGTGCTGTCCACCCACACTAGGACAGGGTAGCCTCTCAACTGCTAGAGGAAGTGTTTCAGGGCCAGAAACAGAGCCATCATTTCGAGGCAATTGATGTGCCACGCAAGAAGATAACCTCTTCAGCTCCCTTGTGCTGGACGGCCATCCAAGACCGCACCCCAGCCCGTGAGGGAAGCGTCTGTCGTTAGCATCTAGCAACGACTAGAGGGACCTAGAGTGGGACCCAAAGTCAGAAACCGGGGTCTGAACAACATAGAAAGGGTACGAAGCCCCCGGCGCCTAACCCTTATTAGCCTCTGGGGGTTGGCCCTTGAATGAAACCCCTTGGCTCTTAGCCACACCTTAAACGCTCTCATGTGCAGAAGGCCCAAAGGTATCACCGTGGACGCAGCTGCCATGAGGTCTAAAGATTTCTGAAAGTGATGAACAGTGACCTTCTGGCCTAGCTTGATTTCCTTCAGGGTGTTGAGAATGGATTCGACACGAGCAGGAGACAACTGTGCCCGCATTGTGACCGAATCCCATGTGACACCTAAATATGTTGTCCTCTGAACAGGAAGAAGAACGCTTTTTGTGGTGTTGAGTCTCAATCCTAAAGAATGAAGACGGGCTAGGACGACATCCGATGTCGAAGCGCTAACTCCTGAGACTGGGCCAGAATCAGCCAGTCATTTATGTAATTCAAAATACGGATGCCCTGGAGTCATAAAGGAGCCAGAGCTGCATCCATGCATTTTGTATATGTGCGGGGTGACAGAGCTAGGCCAAATGGAAGGACCCAATACTGGTAAGCTTCGCCCCCAAAAGCGAACCTCAGAAACTTCCTGTGCTGTGGCAATATTTCTATATGGAAATATGCGTCCTTGAAATCGATTGTCACAAACCAATCCTCTAGTTGGATTTGAGAAACAATCATTTTGACAGTCAACCTTTTGAATCTGGATGTCCTGAGATAGCGGATCAAGCCGCGAAGATCCAAGATCGGATGCAACCCCCCCCCTCTCTTGGGCACCAAAAAGTACCGACTATAGTAGCCCGACTCGCTGTCTGGAAGGGGAACATGTTCTATGGCCCCTTTGCCCAGCAGAGTCTGTAACTGCTGGGCCAGCAGATGTGCTCGATCCGGTTTCACGGAAGTGGAGACCACGCCGTTGAAACGCGGAGGACGATGTGCAAACTGAATCCTGTAGCCTGTGCCTACAGTCCTTTGTACCCAAGGAGATACACCTGGCAGTAGTTTCCACGCTGCCAGCTTCTCCGAAAAGGGCACGAGCTTTGACACTTCGGCTGGATTGGGGGGTTAGGTGTTGGGAGATGAAGTGTGGCAGGAGATGCCTGAACAACCAACTTTTCATTGGAGACCGGCGCTCCCCGAAACACCAGTGGTGGCGGGGATTGAACACCGGCCTCCCGGGAGTGCCAGGGAGGAGGCCCTGTTTTGTGATGAAAATCCAGGCGCCCCTCCCCAGGGGGAGACACCCCCATGGCCCCAGGCGCACGAACTCAGGGCTTCTTCTTTAAAGAGAGGAAGCTACTCTAGCTACTTTGAGAAGAGCGGCAAGCCCCACCCCAGTCTTTACGGGGGGGGGTGCGCGGCTGGTCACGCTCTCCTTCTGCACCTCACGCCTGATAGGGGCCAGACCTGGCCGGGGCCGGGTGGCCGACGGTCCCGGTTCTTGAGCACGGCAGGGAAGGAACCTCCCAAAGGCCTGTTCATATAGCTTCGCCTCCCGACCCTAGTGGCGACGGAATTAACAGCGTCGCCAAAAAAGCTGGAAGGCGAGAGGGGGGCATCGAGGAGGACAGCATGATCCTTATCCTTGATGCCCGTGAGGTTCAGCCACAGATGCCTCTCCGTGGATACCATGGCAGCCATAGAACGGCCCAGGACGGGCCGTCTGCTTGGTTGCACGGAGAGACAGGTCTGTGGCTCGGCGAAGCTCTGCAAACGCCCTGTCATCAATAACCCCGCCGATGCTCAGGTCCTTCAGCAGGTCAGCCTGGTAAGCCTGCAAAACCGCCATGGTGTGCAGTGAAGCACCAGCCTGTCCTGCTGCCTGAAAAGCTTTACCCACCAAAGCAAATGTCAATCTGCACAGCTTGGAGAGGAGAGTAGGCTTTTTTCAGGGAGGATGATGTCCCAGGAGAGAGATAGCCCGCAAGCTAGAAGTTAATTCATCATAGATGTCACCAAAGAAGGGGAGGGAGAGACATTGAGGCTCCTCCCCCCGGCCACCCGACAGAAACCTGTCGTTCAATCTCGAACGCTTGGGGGAATCTCGCTGCTGCGGCAGTCAATATGCAATCGCTCTACCACACGCGTTATAACCTCTAATAATTCCTCAAAAGCTCTGTCAGCACAGGAGGAGCGTTGTGAGGAGGCTACTTCAATGCAAGCGGGAGAGGAGGATTCCTCCGCTCCTTCACAAGAGGCACCGGAGCGCGCTTACGAAGTGGAAGCTAAAACTTCCTGATCCGGCGAGAGCGAGAGAGAAATTGGAAATTCCATCTCGTGCACGTCTGCCAGATCAGCACGTGAGCCCCAGGTGCGAAGCACCTTAATAGGGAGAAGATCACAGTACTCACGGTCTCCTTGAAGCCCGGGGCGAGCGTGTTCTTCCCCCAAGCACTTGAGACAAAATTCATGAAGATCGCCCTCCGAAAGAGATCTATCGCACGGAGGCACGCATCTCTTAAGCAACTCCGCCATATCGGTGAGTTAATGCTGTTATTTTCCTTTTTATTTTCGCTTTCGTTATGGCTTGCACATGCACACACAAACACAAAGACAAAAGATCTGAGGATGTTTCCGCTTCACTCCTATTTATAACCTACAGGTGCACCTTATTTGGTGATGTCATGCCTGGCAGAGGTTATAAGCCGAAGGTATTCGGCGGTTTTGGCATGCACAGGCTTCACAACCGGGCAACAAAGAGATGTGCATCATCAAGTGTAGCTTTTGAAAGGGAACACATTTTCGGCTTCAGTTTCAATTTTCACGCACACGCGCACACACAGACACACACCACCTGAAATGATGATTGATGATGATGTTTGAGTCCCATGGGTTTAATTTGCATAACAAAAATTATTATTATTAATAGTAATGGTAGTAGTAGTAGTAATCCAAGACAATATAAGCTCTCTCTCTCAAACACACACAGCACATGAAATTGCATAAAAACCAAATTAAACTAGGGCAAAAAATATAAACAGTGAAAAACACAGTAGTATACTGTAGGTGATCCCTGTCCTGCGATAACAGGCGCTAAGCCTCTGGAACCTTTTAGTTGTTTTAGGATTGTTCTCAAGTGTGAATGTTTATGGGGATTTAATCTGTCTCTGCTGCCGCATCTATTCACAGTTGTGATAAGTGATTAATGCCCCATCAGATCTTTGCTGGGGGAATGTTATGGAGGGATAAATGACAAAAGAAGTACTGATCTGTTGTAACGATGCGGGTCGCGCGAGATACAGATCCGCGCATAAACTATTCAGAACGGGCAGATCCACAGGCTGCTACCACAGCACAAAAAAATACATAACTCTCTCTCATAGGTCCTCGGTAAGCGCATAAGCCCAGAAAGGATCAAAAGTTTTATTTTTAATTCCAGAGCGGAGGAATTTTGTTAATTTTGTGTTATCAGTTTTCTTTTGTTTACTTTCAAGTTTCCTAATTAATAATCCCACGCCATATCAAAACAGAAAGGTCTTCCTGTGCATATCATAAGCACTCTCACACACTCTTATTTCGTTAAACCTCTCTAAAGCTCGGAGTAGAAGCTCTTCTCATTAAAAACATCTCGTGGTGTGGCTCTCCATACTGCGCCACGTAACATCCGTATGGGCAGATATTTGTTCCAGATATTATGCGCCATTAATCAATTTGTTATGCCAATTTTTGACTATCAACGAAAAAAAAATACATCATCAAAAATATAACGAAAACAAACCCAAGCAGAAGTTACATTTTGAGCTTTACTTTGCAGCAAAATATTATCTATCAGTGTATTAAACGGACCGAGATAAAATACACTGTAATGTAAAATACATAGCCTGCATTTATATTCCGTATCTACAGCTATCGACATAGATAAATTACAGATGTTACTGTGTCTTTAAGGATTATTAAGGATGTCTTGGAAAATATTGCAATAACTAATTTTATTTACTAAGAAATTAATTAATTTTAAATAGCACAAGCATCATGGGTTGTGTATTGAGTGATTTAAAACATTTATGTTTTATTAATCGGTTTTATTAGATTTTTTTTTACCATATCATCTATTTATGAAACTGTTGAGGAACAGTTGAACGCCTGTACAGGATATAGACATGCTGTGTAAGCAGTCCGTGCTCCACCTGGCGAGATTATACAGCATTGCAACCATCTTATTGGAAAGTGCATGGGAGCGTTTATGGGGCGGGGTAACGCGGGGTATCACATTCTTGTCAAGGTTCTCTATGGGACCCATCATGTTCCAGGCGACTATTTCGTGTGGCTCCTACTGTACCTTAGCAGAACGCAGAGTCCTCATGGAACTTAAAAACAACCCAGATATAGTCATTAAACCGGCAGATAAGGGCTCTGCAATAGTTATTATGGACAGACAACAGTACTTATTAGAAGCCAATAGGCAGTTACAAAACTTGGATCATTACATTCCCATTCCGCATTCACTACAACAGGATACCTTATCTTTGGTCATACCCATACTACAGGGTCTAAAACAGAAAGGGTACATAAATACCAAGCAGCTCAATTACCTGATAGGACCAAACCCACCTAGACCACGTAAATTTTACCTATTGCCAAAAATACATAAAGATCCAGAGGCATGGACGGTCCCCTCGGAGGTTCCACAGGGACGACCCATCGTGTCGGACTGCAGTAGTGAAACCTACAACACGGCACAGTATATAGATCATTTTCTTAATCCGATTTCTCAACTTCACAGCAGTTATCTTAAAGACACGTATGATTTCATCAATAAGATTCAGAATAAAACTTTTCCGCATTCAGCCTTTCTGTTTACCATTGACATAGTCAGTTTATATACAAACATTCACACAGAGACAGGTTTGGGAGCAGTATCAAGGTGTTTTGCTAAGTTCCCAGACCCAAATCGTCCAGATGCAGAACTCCTTCAATTATTAGAAATCAACCTGACCAGAAATGATTTCACCTTTAATTCTCAAAATTACTTGCAGATTCAAGGTACAGCAATGGGAAAGAAATTCGCTCCGGCCTACGCTAATATCTATATGGCAGAATGGGAGGAGACTCTATTCCTAAAGTGCCCTCACCTACCTGCAATTTACTATCGCTATCTGGATGATATCTTTGGGGTGTGGCATCACGAAAAACAACATTTTGATACTTTTATTAGTTTGGCCAATGCACATCACAAACACATTAAGGTTAAGGCAACTATTGATCCTTCCAGTATTAACTTCCTAGATACAACAGTTTTTACAATTCCAACGGTTAATGATCTTAAAATAATTTACACCAAGGTGTTCTTTAAGCCCACAGATTCACATACACTTCTTTATAAAACTAGTTTTCATCCCAAACATACATTCAGTGGAGTGATCAAATCCCAAATTATCCGTTTCCATAGAATTTGCTCATTCACAGAACATTTTCATGAAGCAACTCACATTTTGTTTAAGGCACTCAGAACTCGTGGTTACTCCAAAAGAACTCTTAGATCCATCCAAAAAGACACTCTTCAGACTCTAATGAATCCCACAGAACCAGTGATGCCAGGCCCCAAGAGTTTCATACCCATTGTCACAACCTTTTCGCAGTCCTCCAGAATTCTGAATCATAAGTTAAAACAACAATTTCACAAAACACAGCAAATATATGAACCACTCAATTCAATCAAGAGCATTTCAGCTTATCGTAGAAACCGAAATATCAGAGACCATCTAGTCAGAGCGGACTTTGCATCTGGACGACAAATGGCACCTTTCAATCCAACATTACATTTTCAGCCCCTGAAGTATCTATGGATGGAGGATAGATATTACCCCATCCCCTACACGTTTACTCCACAGACAAAAAATGCAGTCTATATTATAACTTGTCAACACTGTCAGGCACAATACATAGGGGAAACAAGACACAGCATTGAACAAAGGCTCAAACAACACATGTACACAATTCAAAAAAAAGAAACATTCAATACACCACTTGCAACACACTTCAGACTAGTGGGAGTGCAGTATCTCAGAATCTCGGTTTTAGAAGCCAACTTGATGTGGGATAATAATCAAAGGAAAAGGAGGGAAGCACATTGGATTAAAGAACTTAAAACAGAATTTCCATGTGGTTT
>QNUK01001123.1:34011-115592 GCA_013621035.1 Clarias magur
CGAGGATGATGGGTGGCAATGAAATGGAGGTGAGATGGAGCTGGATCTGTTCATGATGTTGGCATTAAGGGTGAGAGGCTGAGTCTGAGTGGTGATGGGGCTGGAGGAAGGGGCCGAGCCGACAGGTGTGATCACGAGCAGGCTGGGATAACGCCTCAAGTTCCACTCCCAACTTTTTGGCAAACAAAGAGGTCAATAAAAGTTACCTGTAACAGAATGTCGATGAAGCATGAGTACTTTGCATAGCCAAACAGAGGTGTACTTGAACGTGAGATGGGAATTATCGGGTGTCATTGACCAGAGGTGGAGGGGCCTGATGAACTGCCCCATTTGCTCACCATGCCTGAAAGCGTTTCCAGTAGAAGGACAGAAGGGCCCTGTGGTGCGCCGCTGACCCACAGTAGGCGCAGAGCCCTTCTCTGAAGCGTCATTCCCATTCTGCAGCGGTCAAGAAGGCGCGTCCTAGTTGCTTGTGTTCCCCGGCTTCCATGTCAACCACGGTGGGAGGTGGAGAACCGACTGATCCTGTAGGTGCGGTAGTGAATGAGGGGTGAGCTTTCGGAACAGGCGTACGAGAGAAGACGGAAGGAGTTCGGGGTGTTGAAATGGGGCAGTGATGGCGTGATGGGCGGCAGGGTGCGAGGAGCTGGCTTGGGGCGGGTGAGCAGACGCTGGTCAATTCGGAGGGCGAGTTTTCATCACATTAAACCCTCCAATGTGGCGAGCTCGTTCTTAATGCACACTGCCAGTAGGCTGTCCAGAGGGCGGAGTCTCCCCAGTCGGTCTGAACAGTGAGGGTTGGGAAATCAGCCGTGTAGCAGCTCACGGACAAGCCTCCCTGCCGCAGATGATACAACTTGGAGTCGATCTCCACCTCGGCAGCAGGATGTACAAAAAAGTTAGCTTTAGCTGACAGGTGAACTCTGTGTAAGAATAGGGTGACATCTGAATCAGAGCAAAGAACCACCGTGGCCCACTCAGCTGCCTGCCTGGATAGCAACGAGACAAGAAGTGCAACGTGCCATCGATCTGTGGAGTATCTGGTGGAATTAAGCTCAAACACAAGATCTAATGCTGTGAAAAACCCATCTGTGCTATCCCACTTATCTGGTAAGGCTATGAAAACATCAGAAGAAGGGGGGGGGGGACGGCGCAACAACGGGCATAGCAACAGCCGACTGAACAGCTGCCCCGCGGAGGGTCGCGTTCTCCTGCCGTAGCTCTGCCACCCCGGCACAAAACCGCAACGTCTTGGAGGTCCTTTCGGAGAGACGCGACTTCACCACAGAGCTTATTGATCAGATCGGCATGCTGGTCAACCACACCGCAGAGGCAAACACTGGGTCTACTGCTTTAGGCTCAGTCATTCTGTCACAAACTGAGGGAAGAAGACAACAAACTTAGCAGTTAGCATGGGTTGCATGAACGGTAAACCAAAACGTGGAAGTAGCGCGAGTAGGCGGGATAACCACGCGTTTAGTTTAAGAACTCTCTTACATGAAGAGCAAGGATCTACACAAATAAACCCGCATTCTAGCAACACACACTTAATCAATGATGCAAACCGAATTGGTGAGTACTCACGAAATAGTCGGCGAAGCATAAGCGAAGGCATGGGCGAACTCAATGACTGAGCAATGTGAAGCGCCATCTTGTTTCCTTTTATGCTTCCTGAAAGCGCGACCGTCTTACATCCGGGTCCTCGTGCCAGTCGCGGTGCAAGTGCGCATGACAGAAACAATTAAAGTAGCTTTCTAAAAAGTTCTAATATTCAATTAATTGGAATAAGTCTTCTATTCTTCCATTAAACATAAACAGCTGGGATGTGACAACATACGGTATAAACTACTCCACAGATTTCATTACACGGAAATGGTTTAAAATGGGATTCAATTCAGAAATTTGTTCACATTACACACAAAACAGCCAAGACACCTATTTTCATGCCATCTGGCATTGCACCCCAATTAAAAAAAATCTGGGAAATGTCACAAAATAATTACCTGTATTTATGAGATAATTGAAATTAGGATGCAATTCCCCCCTCCTTCTGTATACTACGTGACACATCCACAAAGATCTAAACAACACAAACAATAAATTACTTCTGGTGGCACTAACTATTGCCAAGTAAAATATCCTCATGAATTGGAAAATCTGTCCACTTCCATACATGATAATACACCAGATTCACACTTCACTTATTCATCTCTCATCACTCTCCTACACTCATGACTCCAGCTTCTTTGCTCGAGAAAGAGGGAGAGGAGGGAAGGGGGAAGAAGGGAGAGAGAGAAAGGAATGAGAAGAAAAAAAGGAAGGAATAATAAATAAATTATTAATTATTATTAGAAATAATAATAAATAAATTATTAAATGAATAAATTCTGCTTGCTTTGGGTTCCCAGTGGGCGAGGGCGGGCGGGCTGAACCGCGTCTGGTGCTTCAGTTATGGGAGGTCGTGTGGGTTCGGGTGCTCATACCTTCCTGCGAACTCTCTGCACCATCGCCCTGATTTTCGACCCTAAATTGCCTCTACATTGAATGCCCCACTTTTTTTTAATGCAGCTATATATACAGTATATATACACATATACAGTATATATAATATATAATATATATATAATAATATATAATAATAATTATAAATATTTATATATATATATAATATATATACTATATATATATATATATAATATATATTATATATATATAAATATATATTATATATATATAATATATTATACTATACATACATACATACACACAGTACAAACCATACGTTTGGACACCTTCGCATTCAAAGAGTTTTCTTTTATTGTGTTCTTTAGCCCAAACAAGTCTCTTCTGCTTGTTGCCTTTCCTTAGCAGTGGTTTCCTAGCAGATATTATAGCATGATGGCCTGATTCACACAGTCTCCTCTTAACAGTTGTTCTAGAGATGTGTCTGCTGCTAGAACTCTGTGTGGCATTAACCTGCTCTCTGATCTGAGCTGCTGTTAACCTGCGATTTCTGAGGCTGGTGACTCGGATGAACTTGTCCTCCGCAGCAGAGGTGACTCTTGGTCTTCCTTTCCTGGGGTGGTCCGTATGTGAGCCAGTTTCTTTGTAGCGCTTGATGATTTGGGTCACTGCACTTGGGGACACTTTCAAAGTTTTCCCAATTTTTCGGACTGACTGACCTTCATTTCTTAAAGTAATGATGGCCACTCGTTTTTCTTTACTTAGCTGCTTTTTTCATGCAATAATACAAATTCAACCTCTTTGAATGAGAAGGTGTGTCCAAACTTGGTCAGTACTGTATATATAGGACAGCCAGCCCTTTCACTGACCCAGCCAAGCCCATCTATGCCCCCTTGAACCAAGGATTCACTGCTAAGAGTGTGCTTAATACAAGCATAATAGAATTCAAAAAGTTTTGCTGTGATGGGTTATGATTGCACTCCCCTGATAGTTTTAGAAATTACATTGCCACAAACAGGTCTTTATTTTCCGTTGCTATCCATCAGTCAACTGTGTGTGCATGTGCATGTTTGCATGTGTGTTTTTTTTTAAGTTTAACATTCTTAAACAATAAATAAATTTAGTATAATTTTACAGATGTCTTTTTTTGTAACAGATAATTGCATTTTACTCGTGTTAATTACAATCAATAGATGAGTGCATGTTATTGAGTGTATTTTACCTGAACTCTCAGATTGCTTAAAGCTTCTGGACATCTGGGTCTCCACATTCGCATAAACACCTTCATATGAGTTCTTGCTGTCTTTGCCGTCAGCTCTGTCATCTTTTATAACTTCTGCATTTTCATAAATCTCATCACTTATCTCCATTCTTCTCTTGCAGTAATCCTGATCCTTCAGTGGACTAGTCTCAGCAACCTGATGTCTTGCTGCTAGGTCTATTTCCTGTTTTATTCAGTTTAAACATGCAACAACACAAGTGTGAAACCGTGGCAACACTTTAGCAGGAAGGCCTCAGTGCAGTCTCTACACAGTCACTGCACACTGTCATGTGACTACCAGACTCACAGTGAAAAGTTTACTGATCATATTATTAGCATATGGATATAAAAATTATTTCACTGATCTGCAGGAATTACTGAGTCGTGAAGTGAATCAGCTCCATTTCACATCAGATGTTACATCTGTTCACTAAAGAGGAGAAAAAAAAACAGACAATGGTTAGCTATAATTATGTTCACAAAAGTAAACATTTGGGGCTACAATTTGTCAGGAACATTTCAAACAAATCATGCTGCTACAGTCACAGTGTCACGGGTCTAGCTGGTTGTAGTGCTAGACTGGCTGATGGTGTTGCCGTGGGCATGAAGGTAGGCATGAAGGCAGAGGGGTTCAACAGAAAGTCTTTTATTTAAACAAACACAACTCAAAAACAGAACAAAGGAACTAAAACAACAAACTCAAACTAAAACTAGGGCTCAGGAAAAACACAGGAACAGGAAGGGATCTGAACACAGGAGACCAGGAGCTGACACAGGGAACCAGGGATGAGGAAACATGGAGCTGGAGCTAACTAAGACACAGAGGGGAACTAAAGACGGGACTGGAGGGACAGGGACTGGAGGGACAGGGACAGGAGGGACAGGGACTGGATTAGTGAGGTTAGTAGCTACATGTTGTACTGGGGACACTGGAGGCTGACCTAACCGGGTTAGTGGCTAATGGGGTTAGTATTGACCTAGGGGACCGGAAGACAAAAGGCAGGGCACACATGAGGCTAATGAGGCACATGAGGGCACACCAGGCTAACCTACTATTGACCAGAACCACTAGCAGTCACTCTCACTAGAGATTAGCCTACTGGAGGCTAACCCTACTAGGGCCTAACCCTACAAGCCATCAAGGCCTACTAGCGGCTAACCCTGCTAATGGCTAAGCACTCATGTGGCTACACATACAAGGGAAAAGACCAGAAGGAAAAAAGTACTTACACAGGACACAGGAGGAGACACAGCCTAACTACACACTGAACAGAGCAGCTCCATGAATCCACAGACACAAGGAACATCAAGGAAACAAAACTAGAGCCCTCTGAAAACAAAAGGTACAAAACATAAACCAAATATAAACTTAAAGTAACAAATGAATGCCCACATGATGGTAATAAAACAGACAATCACAAACAAACAAACAAACAAACAAACAAACAAACAAACAAACAAACAAACAAACAAACAAACAAACAAACAAACAAACAAACAAACACCAACAGACAATCAATGCTCGACCCAGTTTCCCAGAACAAACTGCTATTTATAGAAGGTTTTAATGAGCCACCTCAGTTCAGGTGAGCCTCATCACCTGACTGAGGTGCCTTCTGGGAAACTGAGTCAACCAACAGGAACTACACACAAAGACAGACAGACATGAACAGTGACCTCTAGTGGAGGTTCCTAACACACAGTGCAGAAACAGTACAGTCTTTGTTGAACATGATGAATTAATACAAATTATTTCAACATTTTGAATTATTGAAAATGTTAAATATACTGAATGGATTTGCTGTTTACATGTTTATTTTCTATAACAGTAGATCTGACAGTAGTTTAAAGGGAGCTACTGCGGTTTGCCCTCTTGCTTTACTGACAACTGAGCACTTAATAGCCTAGCGGCATATAAAGCTAACCATTATCAAAATAATAATGGTATTTCCTTGCCACCATCTCCAACACCTGTGGGTTGCTTATCAGGGACAATCTCATTACTATCTAAACACATTTCTCACTCATACACACTTCCATGAATTTTTACATTTTGTGAAGCTGCTTTGAGACAATGACCATTGTTAAAAGCGCTATATAAATATAATTTAACTGAATTGAATTAAAACAGCAGGTGAAAGCCTAACAACATTGTGGAATGACGTTATGGGGAAATAAATATGATGAATCAGTGAAATGTATACACCATTATAACACAACATTGTTATTTTGTTATTTAGCCTATCCCAGAAGACTTCGGGCACAAAATGAAGTACACCCTAGTCAGAGTGCCAATCCATTGCAAAGCACGCATAACAGACAATTTGGGAACACCAAGATTCAAAATTCAGAGAACTTTATTAATCCCAGAGGGAAATTGCTTTGTCTTGGTCATACAGTTGCACTGATTTAATTTACCGGGAAGAAAAGAAAAAATTAAGAATTCAAGAAGTAAAAATTACAAGAAAAATACAATAAATAGAAGTAAGAATATAATTAAATATAGCACACAAAGTTACATATTACTGTCATGGCCTGGCTGTGACTACAGGCCAGACCGACTAAAGTTGTTGCAGTGGACATGTAGGATAGGCATGAAGGCAGAGGGGTTGTTGAACAGAAAGAGTCTTTGTTTACACAAACTCAAACAGAAACAAAGAAACAAACTCAAACTAAAACTAAGGCTCAGGAAAAACACAGGGAACTGAGCGCTAACATAGGGAAACTTGGAGCTGGAGCTAACTAAAGACACATAGGGGCACTAGAGACGAGACAGGACTAGAGAGCCGGGGCACTAGAGACGAGACAGGACTAGAGAGCCGGGGCACTAGAGATGGGACAGGACTAGAGAGCCGGGGCACTAGAGACGAGACAGGACTAGAGAACCGAGGCACTAGAGATGAGACAGGACTAGAGAGCCGGGGCACTAGAGACGAGACAGGACTAGAGAGCCGGGGCACTAGAGACGAGACAGGACTAGAGAGCCGAGGCACTAGAGACGAGACAGGACTAGAGAGCCGGGGCACTTGAGACGAGACAGGACGAGAGAGCCAGGGTACTAGAGACGAGACAGGACTAGAGAGCCGGGGCACTAGAGATGAGACAGGACTAGAGAGCCGGGGGACAGCGACGGAAGTAGAGAGCCAGGGCACTAGAGACGAGACAGGACTAGAGAGCCGGGGCACTAGAGACGTGACAGGACTAGAGAGCCGGGGCACTAGAGACGAGACAGGACTAGAGAGCCGGGGCACTAGACACGAGACAGGACTAGAGAGCCGGGGCACTAGAGACGAGACAGGACTAGAGAGCCGGGGCACTTGAGACGAGACAGGACGAGAGAGCCAGGGTACTAGAGACGAGACAGGACTAGAGAGCCGGGGCACTAGAGATGAGACAGGACTAGAGAGCCGGGGGACAGCGACGGAAGTAGAGAGCCAGGGCACTAGAGACGAGACAGGACTAGAGAGCCGGGGCACTAGAGACATGACAGGACTAGAGAGCCGGGGCACTAGAGACGAGACAGGACTAGAGAGCCGGGGCACTAGACACGAGACAGGACTAGAGAGCCGGGGCACTAGAGACGAGACAGGACTAGAGAGCCGGGGCACAGCGACAGTACTAGAGAGCCGGGGCACTAGAGACGAGACAGGACTAGAGAGCCGGGGCACTAGAGACGAGACAGGACTAGAGAGCCGGGGCACTAGAGACGAGACAGGACTAGAGAGCCGGGGCACTAGACACGAGACAGGACTAGAGAGCCGGGGCACTAGAGACGAGACAGGACTAGAGAGCCGGGGCACAGCGACAGTACTAGAGAGCCGGGGCACTAGAGACGAGACAGGACTAGAGAGCTGGGGCACTAGAGACGAGACAGGACTAGAGAGCCGGGGCACTAGAGACGAGACAGGACTAGAGAGCCGGGGCACATCGACAGTACTAGAGAGCCGGGGCACTAAAGACGAGACAGGACTAGAGAGCCGGGGCACTAGAGACGAGACAGGACTAGAGAGCTGGGGCACAGCGACAGTACTAGAGAGCCGGGGCACTAGAGACGAGACAGGACTAGAGAGCCGGGGCACTAGAGACGAGACAGGACTAGAGAGCAGGGGCACTAGAGACGAGACAGGACTAGAGCCCGGGGCACTGAACCTGAGAGACAGGACTAGAGCGGGGCACTAGGAGGCAGAGACAGGACTAGAGCGGGGCACAGCGACAGTACTAGAGAGGCACTAGAGGAGCACTAGAGAGAGACAGGACTAGAGAGCCGGGGCACTAGAGACGAGACAGGACTAGAGAGCCCGGGCACAGCAACAGTACTAGAGAGCCGGGGCACTAGAGAAGAGACAGGACTAGAGAGCCGGGGCACAGCGACAGTACTAGAGAGCCAGGGCACTAGAGACGAGACAGGACTAGAGAGCTGGGGCACTAGAGACAAGACAGGACTAGAGAGCCGGGGCACTAGAGACGAGACAGGACTAGAGAGCCGGGGCACAGCGACAGTACTAGAGAGCCGGGGCACTAGAGACGAGACAGGACTAGAGAGCTGGGGCACTAGAGACGAGACAGGACTAGAGAGCCGGGGCACTAGAGACAAGACAGGACTAGAGAGCCGGGGCACTAGAGACGAGACAGGACTAGAGAGCCGGTGCACTAGATACGAGACAGGACTAGAGAGCCGGGGCACTAGAGACTAGACAGGACTAGCGAGCTGGGGCACAGCAACAGTACTAGAGAGCCGGGGCACTAGAAACGAGACAGGACTAGAAAGCTGGGGCACAGCGACAGTACTAGAGAGCCGGGGCACTAAAAAAGAGACAGGACTAGAGAGGCGGGGCACTAGAGAGGATACAGGACCAGAGAGCTGGGGCACAGCGACAGTACTAGAGAGCCGGGGCACTAGAGAAGAGACAGGACTAGAGAGCCGGGGCACTAGAGACGAGACAAGACTAGAGAGCTGGGGCACAGCGACAGTACTAGAGAGCTGGTGCACTAGAGACGAGACAGGACTAGAGAGCCGGGGCACTAGAGACGAGACAGGACTAGAGAGCCGGGGCACTAGAGACGAGACAGGACTAGAGAGCCGGGGAACTAGAGACAAGACAGGACTAGAGAGCCGGGGCACTAGAGAAGAGACAGGACTAGAGAGCCGGGGCTTTAGAGACGAGACAGGACTAGAAAGCCGCGGCACAGCGACAGTATTAGAGAGCCGGGGCACAGCGACAGGACTAGAGCCAGGGCACAGCGACAGGACTAGAGGTCCAGATGGGTTAGTGGTTAGTGACGTTAGTAGCTACATGGAATATGGGATGCTGGATGCTGATCTAACCAGGTTACTATCTAATGGTGTTAGTGGCTAACCGGGTTAGTACTGACCTAATAGGGGGGAAGTGGAACACAAGAAGCAGTGCACACATGAGGCTATACCAAACTAGCAGCAAACCTACTAGCGACCAGAACCACTAGCAGTCAATCCCACTAGAGGCTAGCCTACTGAAGGCTAACCCTACTAGGGGCTAACCCTACTAGCCGTCAAGGCCTACTAGCGGCTAACACTGCTAGCGGCTAAGCCCTCATGTGGCTACACATACAAGGGAAGCTTCAAACAAAGATCTAGGTACTTGATAAGGATATATATATATAATGCTCAACCCAGTTTCCCAGAACAAACTGCTATTTATAAGGTGTCTAATGAGCTACCTTGGTTCAGGTGAGCCCTAATCACCTGACCGAGGTGCCTTCTGGGAAACTGAGTTGACCAACAAAAACTACAACACACAGAAAAACAGTGGTCTTTAGTGGAGGTTCCTAACAATTACACTGAAAATAATCAATATACTAATATTGCACTTGAAATGTAGTGTAAGTGAAAAGAAAGGATATTGCACAAATGTACTGGTAATCAGATATTGCACTTGGAACTTCCTGTAAGTTGTGCGAACAGTAATGTCATAAAGTATTATTGAACACTAACTACTGATAGTCCGTATCCTGTGGTGTAAACGTTACAGAGACGAGTTGTATAATTTAACGGCCATTGGGAGAAAAGATCTCCTATGGCGCTCTGTAGAACACCTGGTCATAATCAGTCTCTGGCTGAAATTGCTCCTCTGGTCGGAGAGAATACTGTATAGGGGGTGAGAAGAATTGTTCAAGATTGTGTGCATTTTGGACATAATCCTCCTCCTTGCCACGACATCACCTGAATCCAGCTCAATAGCTTGGCCACTCATCTTGTAGCCAGTAATACTCCTCATGCCGTTCCACCACTCTCTCTTAGGTTATTCAGCCTTTGTTCCAATTCTTTGCGGTAAGACTCTTTTCCCTCCCTTATTTTGACAGCCAACATTCTTTGCTTCCTTGTCACCAGACCAAAAAGCCATTTTTTTTCTCATTTAAGGAAGCTTTAATGTCCTTGGTGACCCAGGATTTGTTGTTGGGGAAACAGCAAATATTTCTCGTAGGTACACAGGTGTCCATGGAGAAGTTTATGTACTCTGTAATGCAGTATGTCATAACATAAATGTTCTCTTAATGTGGTTCACAGAGAACTTCTCAGTCTGTGGCCTCAAAATAATCCGACAGGGTATTATTGGCTCCTTCTGACCACCTTCTCATATTTCTCACTGTTGCAGGCTGCCTCTGAACCAGGAGTTTGTATATTGGCTGGAGATGAATTAGGTTGTGCTCTGACTTCCCCAGAGGGCGTAGGGCTGCAGCACTCTAAGCACTTTTAACATTAGCATACAGCAGGTCCAGTGTTCTATCCCCCCTGGAAAGCCACATACTGAGTGAAAGTGGGGAGAGTCATCGTCAGTGATGCGTGGTTGAAATTGACAGAGATCAGAAGAAAGGCATCTGGGTGCCAGGTCTGGAGTTTGGTGGTGACCGAGTGGATGACGTCACATGCTGCGTTGGCGTTCATGGACGGAGGAATGTACATGGCAGTTATTATAACATGAGAGATTTCTCTGGGTCCGACAGCCAACAGTTCAATATCTGGACTACAAACATGCTCCTAAACAATCACATGACCGGGGTTACACCACACGTTGTGGATGTAAACAGCCAGCCCCCCTGCTTTTCTCTTACCGGCCCTCTCTTCATCCTGTCGCTCCTTATAGTGCTGAAGCCGTCCAGTGTAATACTTGTATCAGGCACATCACCATGTAACCACATCTCAGTAAAACACATTAGACTGCTCTCGCGGAAGATGTTTACTGTCCTTACTAAGATATTCAGCTCGTCCATCTTGTTATCCAGAGATCTAACATTGGCCATGATAAGAGACGGGAGATGGCTTGTACTTTCTCATCCTCTCCTTCCGCTCCTTTCATCTCTCCTCATCTTTGCATCCTCTGCGCCGATTTCTTCCACCTCTGCGTCCTCTCGGTGTCCTCCTCCGAATCTCGTCAGGGATGTTTAGAGAGCGAAACACAACTGGGTCTCCAATGCCGGCCGGCTTTAATGCGATTAGCTGTTCCCTAATGTAAACAAAGGAACCGACTCCGTGCTGCTGTGCACTGATCACCGAAAAACATAAATATAGTTACATAACTAAAAAGTATAAACCTTCCAAAACGCATGATTTGAAAGGGCAGACCGTACATACTTAAGAAGAAATAAAGTTACCAATGAATAAAAGCGGAAAAGTATAAAACAAGTAAAACACACAAAAACCCGGAGAGCAACCACACCAAGCTGCTGCACGCTCACACCTGCGCACTAATATCTCAATTAATCTAATCTTCAAATGTTTTAACTATAGGAGGAAATCGGTGTATCCAGCATAAACCCACCAGGCACGGGGAGAACATGCAAAATCCACATACACAGACCCGAGGCGGAAAACAAACACTCGACCTTGAAGGTGCGAGGTCACAATGCTAACCACTACATCACCATGCCACAAAAGATAAAATGATTTAAGTTAAACCGAGTTAAATGGCATAACTCATTGTGATTGGTTTAATACAGAGGACATATTATGTATTATTGTATCTGGGTAAGTAAAACAATTAACTACTAATTATCTTAATAAGACTGTTGATTGGTTTTTACTCTGGTCTTTAGTTTAAAAGGATGTTATAGTTATGGCACACTTATAGATTATAGCCATTTTTTAATATTATTATGTATTTATGTATTATAATATTTAAATAGTATATTATTGCCAGGAGAAAGCCTGAAGATCATGGAAGCACAACTGAGGTTTGCTAAACTGCATCCTAACAAACCACAAGACCTTTGGAACAATGTCATATGGACTTAATTCCCAGTACCATGTTTGGTACTTCAGCATTTCAGCAGAAACACCCCATCCCCACTGTCAACTGTCAAGGATGGCAGTGAAGGGGTTATGATTTGGAGGTTTTCTTGCAGCAAGAGGACATGGGCACCTTGCAGTCATTGGGTCAACCATGAACTCTTCTGTATACAAAAGTATTCTAAAGACAAATTTGAGGCCCTCTCTATGACAACTAAAGGTCGTTGTTTAAAATCCAAAGCATCAAAATGGCTGAAAAATAAAAGAATCAAGGTTTTGGAATGGCCTAGTCAAAATCCAGACCTCAACCCAATTGAAAAGCTGTGGTGGGACCTTAAGAGAGCTGTGCACAAGCGAATGCCTAAAAACCTCAACGAAGCAACAGTGTAATGAAGAATGAAACAAAATTCCTCCACAATGTTGTGAGAGACTGATGAATTCATACAATTCATTCATGATTTAGCATATGGGGCAATGTGAGAACTATTAAGAACTACAACTCCCAACAGCAACGCCATGGTTCACCTGAATACTAACACCTGAAACTAATTACTGAACTAATAAAAGACTCTTCCGGTGGTTGCAAAGTATACGCTCCCTGTGATTAGCTCCAGTGTCGTTACCAAGCCATTCTTGAATACCTGTTTTTCTGATCTTGACCCCACTTGTGTTTTTTATTTCCAAGTTTAGACTGATCCCGTTTATGCCCAACGCACATCGCCTGACCCTTGCCTGTTTTCTCAACTCTCGATTTTGGATTATCCTTACTGGTTTGTTTGCCTTGCTCTGAGATAATAAATATCTTGCTCCTGCGTTCTCCGAGTCTAAATTACTTTTACACACAGGGCCAGACAGGCTTGAACAGTTTCTTACCTTTATAAATAAAATCATAATCATAAAACTGCATTTTGTATTTACTCGGGTTATCTTTGTGTAATATAAACATTCATTTGATGATCTGAATTATTTAAGTGTGACAAATATGCAAAATGTTCAAAAAATAACAATCAGGAAATGGCAAATCATTTTTCATGGGCCCCACGACCCTAAATATGGGATAAAGCAGTATAGACAATGAATGAGTGAGTGAGTGCATTTCTCACCCTGATTGGATGAATAAAAAACAGCACACACACGCTAAAGAAAATTCTATGTGTGGACAATAAGCACTTATAGGGACATTTATGTTTTAGACACTGGGTGTGGAAATGGCCGCAGTACTTATATTATATCCAGGATGAAGGTAAGGTTTAGTGATTGGGAATTAATGTTGAAATGATCAGTAATTAATCAGGTGTTATTACAATACACCGAAAGTTAGCTATTAGTTCTCCAGGGGAAATGTAAGATTGATTAAGACTCAGTAATTACTGCACAGTTAACAGTGAACTAATACAAGCAGGCTTACTAATTACCTACTGACAGTAGAGAATTATTGATTTTTTCTTATACTTTCTCTTTTCACAATTACCTTTGAGTTATCGATCAGGATTGTAAAGTGGTATCATTATTAATGAGATGCTTTCACTCTAAGACCTTGGTGAAATTATATAAAGGAACATATGAAAAGATATGAGTTAAATCATGATGATACAGTTTTAAGACGAATCATAGATTTCCACTGAGGACATTTAACTTTTGGGAAGAAAATCTACAGGCACTTACACAAATCACCAAGTGTCCTTAGGCATCCATCTCTCTCCCTCTGTAACTGGTCTCTCTCTACAGTCAGGTTGTGTAACTGGTCTGTAACTGGTCTTTCTCTATAGTCAGGTTGTGTAACTGGTCTGTAACTGGTCTCTCTCTATAGTCAGGTTGTGTAACTGGTCTGTAACTGGTCTCTCTCTATAGTCAGGTTGTTGCTGCTGGTCTGTAACTAGCCACAGCACTGTGATGGCAGTCAGCAGGAGAACACACAACACAACCATACACACTGCAGTCAGTCTGTGCAGGGTCTCCTCCTAGAGGTAAATGAACACCAATATCCATTTTTATCACAAATAAACCTAGCATTTACATTTTAGTCTGAACAGCCTCATTAACATCAAAGACCTTCAGCAGTGATCTGGGCAACAACTCAGTAGTCCTATCCAACCATGTTAATCTTCTCCCTGCAGTAAATGCATGTAATGATGGTTGGCACTTTCGTCTGGTGTAAAATAAACTGACTTGCACATCTGAACCATATCACCTGTTCTTTATTTGCTCCATAATGACTGCATAAGCCAAACCAAGTTAAACTTTTCCACTCAATTTACAGAAAATTTTATTCAGATTTTTGGGTAAACTTCGTGACATACACTCATCCTGAAGTAAGCTGATGTATTACATTTACAATCGATTTATTTATTTATTCATTTATTAATTTGTTTATTTATTTATTTTGGGGCCAAATGAATCCTAAACAACAATTTATTTAGGATTTTCTTGACAACATAGCATTCAATTACATTTGTTGATTTTTGGCTTGGACCTGACCTTTTTCAGCAGGATTGTGGCTCCAAACGCTTAAAGTTAGCTTACCATTCTACAACTAACTTCAGTGTGTGTTTTGGTGCAAGGTTCTGCTTGAACACTCCAAGGTTTAAATGACTAATTGAATAATTGTGAGGTCATCCATTATAATTTAATTTTGTGCAGCAAAATAACCCCAAGGTAAATTGTTACCACCACCATCACACTTAACAGCTGGTAAAGTGTTCTTGACATTGAATGCTTTATCTGTACTCCTACAAACACTTCTCTTCTTTAAAAAAATTTATTTGAAGGTATTTTTCTTTGTCCATGTGGTCAGCTGGAACTTTAATTGAGCTAAAAGGTGTAGTTTTTTGATCAGGGTTTTCTTTTTTGGATGGCAGCCATTAAGTCTCTGGTGATGTAAAACTCACTTCACTGTAGACAAGGACAATGGTGTTCTAGCAGCTTCCAGGTCATGGCAGGCCTGTGTCTTCATTGGTCCTGGGCTGTTTTTTGTTCATCCAAACCAATTTCCCTGAGTGTGACAGTTTAGGTCTTCTTCCGCAACCTTGACAAAGTGGATCCACCTCACAATAACTTGTACTTATGGACAAATGGTTGAACCGATTTTTCAATCTGCAGTTGTTTAGAAATGACTCCAAGAGACATTGGACTTTCCCATTGTACTGTGTTTATCAATCAAATGATTGCTCTCAAACAAACCTTTTATATCTCACAGAGAAGCTACACGCTGGTGTTGATCATCACTAACAGGAAGTTAAGAGGCCTTGGGCTCAGCAAATTAAAAGAGATTTCTGGATTTTTAGTACCACTGCATTAATGTGGCTGTTAATGTGTCTGAATTACTGTGGCTGTATGTATAATTATGACTATAATTATTTTTGTATCTTCTACATTTTTAAACACTTTTGGCCATTTAAAAATAAACATTCTGTACCTGTCTGTTGTGCTTCTCACTGTGTTTTTTCTTCTCTGTGTCGGGGTCGTGACCTCTAACACCATCTGCAGTCTCATAGATTTTGACCACTACAATATCTCCACTCTCTCAGAAGAACACTGAAGAATCTGTAATTAATAAACCACTCAATAATACAATAAATACATTTTCTGTGAGGACGTTACTGACAGGCTGAGCCTCTGTACTCTGTGTCAATGTGCTGCTGTTTTTACAGGAAGTCAGAGGAAGTAACACATCAAAGGAGGGGCATCAGGGGCCTCTTGTTCTAGAAGTGTGAAGATGTTTGAGCTGCAGTTCTCACACATGATCTAGATGTTCTTATTAAAGTGCAACAGTTACATAAATATAATTGTCACATTGTTGTATTATAATGATGCATCCTTTACACTGATTTACCACATTTTGGTCCTCATAAGATATGAATATGAATTAATATGTTTATACAGTAGGAGGTTAGATGAATTAATCAACATGTTCCTGAAGAAGATCTGAGATCATTTATAGATTAACTTTTTTTTTTTTTTTTAAGTTTTATGCAGTTTTACTGTGAGGTTGCAAACAAAAGTTATCCTCTCATACAAAAGCAAAAAACATTGACCAAAAACCACATGAATCACACACACTTGTACACACAGACGCACACACACACACACACACACACACACACACACACACACACTCTCTCTCTCTCTCTCTCTCTCTCTCTCTCTCTTTGGTGCATCCTGGTAGGTAGTGAGAGAGTAGCATGTGGAGTGTGGTAAGAATAAATTAGCTTTTTTTTTTTTACTTTGAAAACTGGTGCTTATAACCTTTTTTTCAGCACAAAAGCACAGAATACAATCACACAGCATTAATAGTTTTATTTTATGTTGTGTGGATCTTTTTATTCTTGTGATGGGATGCAGAGCTGCTGGATGACCTGAGAGTGGAGGAGAGAGGAAGTCCAGTGGTGGTAGGCCAGAATGGGTGGCACAGGCAGTGTAGGAAAATTGGTAAGTTTACATTTTGAGTAAGATAAAGAAATCCAAGAGGAATAGCAACAAGAGGAGACAACACAAGGAGCAGATGTTATAGACTGAGTGCAGTGTGTGTGCGTGTTGCTTCTATTTGTGTGTGGTTCGAGAAGGATGGAATGGAACTTCAGTACGAGAAACATTGAGAGGCTTTTTAAACTGGGTGAGTAATGCATTTCCTGTCACATGGTTCCAGAAGAATTAGCTTGAGTAAGGGTTTTTATACATAATGTTAGGACATTTTAATGTGGACAAAATAACTGATGCATTTTCCACCATTGATATGTAGGGTTTACAATAAAGTAGAGCAAGAATGACTGCTGCATTCTTTACCTCCATTGTATAAGATTTTAGCTCTGGATCAGAGGTACTGTAGCTCGAATCGTTAATTTGATTAGCTAAATTAAAATTTATTTAGTACACTTTATATACTACCCATCCAGCGTTTAGTATGATTTAGTGTATCTTACCAATCATGTTTATCCCACGACCGATGATGATAATACAAAACCTGGTACTGTATTTACACACATGGACAAAATTGTTGGTACCCTTCGGTCAATGAAAGAAAAACTCACAATGGTCACATAAATAACTTTAATCTGACAAAAGTAATAATAAACTAGAGAGGTACATTTCCTGAAGAAAATGTGAGTGGTGCTTGCCGTGGCCGAACTCTGGCCCCCATGTCTCTATGACAATGGCAGCGACAGTTAGGTTCAGTTTCATAGTTTCTATGCAAGTTACCAAAGCAGTTAATGGATCTGTGATCACTTACTGCTTCAATGTGAAGCAGCTTTACCATTATATGTCAATAGGGAAAATTCCGCCACCTCATGTGCACGAGGGGTACAAACTTATACACTCTTGCTATGTATGAACTGACACATCTTGATAGCCTCGTTAAATGTGGCAAATTTGACATTCCTATGAAATTCTCACTCTGCACTACAGTCCATCAAATTTGGTGTCAATGTTAAGTCTATGGGATTTTTGGGGTTTTTTAATTGCCCCCTGTGGGGGCAAATTACCGTCCACCCCTTAGAAAAGTCATAGCACCCCATTCCCGACTAAGACGCACGATTTGACACCTCATTCATGGGTCTACGACAAACGGTGCGGGACTAGTTACGCGCCAAACTTTTGTAAGGAAGAAAAAAGTGAATAGCAATTATAACACTAGAGAGGTACATTTCCTGAAGAAAATGTGAGTGGTGCTTGCCGTGGCAAAACTTTGGAGTCATGCTAGCAACTTCCTAAGCACTTCAGCATCCTGTTAGCCATATACTATTAATGTAGCGAACAACATGCTAATATAGTTAGCATAATGCTAGCAACATGCTAATAAGCTAAACATCATTGTAGCAACATGCTAAGCACTCTAACATCACGTTAGTGACATTCTACTGATGTTGCATGCAACATGCTAACATTGTTAGCATAATGCTAACAACATGCTAATGAGCTAAACGTCTTGCTAGCAACATGCTAGGCACTCTAGCATCATGTTAGCGACATTCTAATCATGTTATTAGCGACATGCTAATGTTGTTAGCATAATGCTAGAGAGATGCTAATATTGTTAGCATCATGCTGGCAACATGCTAATGAAATAATCATAATGCTAGCGAAATGCTAATGTTGTTAGCATAATGCTAGCAACATGCTAATCGCGTTAGCAACATGCTAATGATTTTGCTAGGGGGCGTGGCTTATGAGCATCATGATAAAAGCGAAAGCCTGATTGACTGCCTGAGTAAAATGAGCCCTCCCCCATGTCTCTATGACACTGGGATCCACAGTTAAATTCAGGTTAAAAGTTCCTATGGAAATTACTATTGTATGTTAATTGCCCCCTGCTGGGGCAGGTTACACCTCGGCCATTAGAAAAGTCATGTGAAGCCCCCTTTCCCCAAATAACCCCAAATAAAAAACATTCCCGAATGAAGCACACAATTTGCCACCTGTTTCATGGATGTACGATGAACGAAAAGTGATGAGTCATGCATCAAATTGCCCATTATAAGTGAATGGGGCAAATTTGGGCACCTGTTTTGCCCCGGGGGTAAAACATATACCCTCGTGTGGGGTATGTTCCAACACAGCTTGCCAGCATCTTGAAATGTGGTGAATTTGAGATTTGTACCAAATTCTCACTCGGCAATTCAATCCGTGAAAGTTTTTCTCAATGTTAAGTCTATGGGAATTATTCCCCATTATAAGTCAATGGGGCAAATTTGGGGAGCTCTATTGCCCCGGGGGTAGAACTTATGCCCTCTTGCGGGGTATGGTCTGACACAGGTTCCAAACCTCTACAAATGTGGTAAATTTGACCTCTCTACAAAATTCCTTCTCTGCGCTACAATCCGTCAAAGTTGCTCTCAATGTTAAGTCTATGGGACTTTTTGGGGCGGTTAATTGCCCCCTGTGGGGCAATTACCCGGGGCAATTAACCGCCGACCCCTTAGAAAAGTCATAGCACCCCATTCCCGACCAAGCCGCACGTTTTGACACCTCATTCATGGGTCTACGACAAACGGTGCAGGACTAGTTACGCGCCAAACTTTTGTACGGAAGAAGAAAAAAAAAAAGAAAAATAATAATAATAAGCCTGTGAGATTATAATAGTAGTGCTTCGCTTCGCAAGCACCACTAATAAGCGTGTGAGATTATAATAGTAGTGCTTCGATTCGCAAGCACTACTAATAATAAGCCTGTGAGATTATAATAGTAGTGCTTTGCAAGCACCACTAATAAAAATGCTATGATTGTTAACCAATGAAAGTCAGACATTGCTTTTCAACCATGCTTCAATGGAATTATTTAAAAAAGCCTGGACAAAAATGATGGTACCCCTAGAAAATACTGAAGATAATGTGACCAAAGGGACATGTTAATTCAAGGTGTGTCCACTAATTAGCATCACAGGTGTCTACAATGTTGTAATCAGTCAGTGGGCCTATATATAGGGCTCCAGGTAGTCACTGTGTTGTTGGGTGACATGGTATGTACCACACTCAACAGTGGCGGTTTTAGGCATGGGCGAACTGGGCAGTCGCCCAGGGCGGGATTTTTTCACAACTCCAGGGGGGCGGCACTTGTGTGTGGGTGTGCCGCTAAACGTTTTTATATATATATATATATAATGACTTTGGCGCGGCGGCGCCCCTGTGCACGTTTGCTAAAAAGGTGCCGCACTGAAGCTATGAGAAGTGGAAAGGGGAGGGGAGGGGAGGGGAGGGGATGCGGGGGAAAGTTCACCTCTCCCAAAAGGAGGGAAAATCCATCCAATGGTGGTCTAAACACCTTGACTTTCTTACAAATAGCATAATGTACATACATTATGGTTGTAGCAGCATGCTTTGTTTTTAAACGTTTCTGAAAATGTAACAATATGTTTATTACTTCTGTGAACTGAATGTTGACTAATCAATGTCTGTATTGTTTCTTCTCTAATGAACAGATCAGCGAACATCTGATGATTCAGCAGGCAGGTGTGTGATGGAGCTGCTTCACTGAATTCCTGCAGATCAGCAACATCATTTTAAAATAATAATTCATGTACTAATAAAATGTTCAGTAAACCTCTCAGGGTGAGTCTGGCCATAAAGGCCATCCTGCTTAAGTGTGTCAGTTTCTCACTTGCTGCATGTTTGAAGGAAATCGGCTTTCACTATCAAAACAACACCTTGTACTCTCTCTCTCTCTCACACACACACACACACACACACACACACACACACACACACACACACACACACACACACCCTCTCTCTCTCTCTCTCTCTCTCTCTCTCTCTCTCTCTGGTGCATGCTGGGAGGTTGTGAGAGAGTTGCATGTGGCGCGTGGTGAGAATAAATGAGCATTTTCAAACTGTGGGAAAATTTCTAGTACTTTTAAAAAAATCTGCAGCACAAAAGCACAGAATATAATGAGCACACGGCATTAATAGTTTTATTTTATGTGGTGTGGATCTTTTGATCTTGTGGTGGGATGCAGAGATGGTGTCTGGCCTAAGAGTGGAGGTGTCACAGGGTGTCACAGTGTGTGTTGTGAGGTGAGCGTAAGGTGGAGCAGGTATTGCTGGTTGTGGCACAATGTATTGTATGTGAACACTTTGTGTTGGCATCGCATATGAAGGAAATGGTGGTGTCAGTAAAGGAGAGGGAACTTGTGTATCAGCTTAAAGTAAGTTTAATGCCCAATACCCCGATAGATCTAAAATCTTAACAAGAAATAATACAACCTAATATAATATATAAACTAATAACATACTAATAATACTTACTAATTTTAGCTTATTTTATATTATTATACTCCTTTTCTAACCTTAATCAAGTAGAAAACTGTAAAAAACTCGACAAGAGTGTGTCTAAAGGAAGACCTGTACACACAGAGAGGAAGAAATAAGGAACTTCAATGCAGGCAGAGCATAATGGAAAAGTGCAGGAAGTAGAAAAGTTTAACAGAGAAACTTGGGAAAAGTTATAGAAATAACTTTCAGTTCCATTTTTTGCACTTGTCATGGATCACCCAGTACAATACTATCACAAGATTTCAGATTTGATTTCTATCATGATTTTGCACATATGGCGATTCGATATTACACTTATATATAATATATTGTATTACAATTCCAAACAAATTTATCAGATAATTTGCTCCTGCCACACAGGATGCTGTGCTGTGTAAATAGTTTAGAGCACCTGCAGGATTATCGAGGAACTGCATCATTTTACCTCCTCAAATGTAAACATATATAATAAAAAAAAATGTTAGAAAAAGAAAAAGAACGGGAGAAAAAAAGGAACAGTCAGTGTGTCGATCCATAAATTGCCACACAAATGAATCACAACACATGAGTATATCGATTTTCTTGTCTCTAATAATAATTCATTGTTTCATAATTAAATGATTTCTGAATATGTTTGCTTCTTCACAGATTTATTGCTTTATTATTTATATGAATAAACATGTCTGAAAAACAGACATAATTTACGCACAGCACAATAAAAGGTTACTTTAATGTCGTTCAACATATAAAAATGACAAGCACGATTTTACAGCACTGGATTACATAAAGATGTAGACATGTAGAGACTTTAATATAGATGACGTTAGAAGAGTTGGGCAAACACTTTGCCAAATCAAATTATGCAAATCATTAACTGGGCTTCCATACCGGATTGGTCGTGGCCCGGCTTAACAACAATCGCCACCGGTATTGACCCACAGGTGGAAATTGGGCTACTGTTGTTCGAAGAAGGAGAGGAGAAAGGCGTGTTCATAGGCAGAGAGAGGAGGAAAGGCAAAAGTTTAGGGGAGACAGTAATGACTTTTGTAGGAATTTTGGGACTATAACAGGGAAGGCAAGGGAGTTGGTTGACATGATGCAGAGAAGGAAGGTGGATATACTGTGTGTCCAGGAGACCAGGTGGAAAGGTAGCAAGGCTAGAAGCTTAGGAGCAGGATTCAAGTTGTTTTACCATGCACTGTAAAAAAAAAAAAAATAATAATAATGTAAATTTTACTGTAAAAAACTGGCAGCTGTGGTTGCCAGAAGTTTTCCGTAGAGTATTTCACTCATTATACTGCATATGTTACGGATTAATTATTTAATTTTTTTTTGGGCCTGGCCGGGATATATACAGTATAATGAGTGCAATCCCATACATCCAAAAATGTTGCTGCTTTATTTTTACAGTAAACTTATGGCAACCACAGCTGCTGGTTTTTTTTTTTTTTTTTTTTTTTACAAGCGCAATAACGGTGCTACCATATTTTTTATGGTAAAATTCTGGCAACCACAGCTGCAGTTTTTTTTTTACCATAAAATTGACTATTTGTGCCAGGAAAAAAAAATGGAGTAGGAGTTATCTTGAAAGCGGAAGGAATGTTCAGGAGGTGAATGGAATGTTCTGGAGGTGAAAAGAGTATGAGATTGGTTGATAAGTCTGCAGCTGGAAATTAATGCTGTGATGTGCAATGTTGTTAGTGGTTCTACCCCACAAGTACACTGTAAAAAATAAATCGTAAATTTTATGGTAAAAAAATAGCAGCTGTGGTTGCCCGAAATTTAAGGCAAAAAATCCGGTAGCAACGTTATTGCGCTTGAAAAAAAAATAAACCGCAAATTTTACAGTAAAAAACAGGCAGCTGTGGTTGCCAGAAGTTTACCGTAAGAAATAAGGTAGCAGCGTTTTTGGTTGTACAGGATTACACTCATTATACTGTATGGATTTTAATTCTCAAGTGTTGTCATTGTTGTTGCAGTGCAATAACAGTGCTACCATATTTTTTACTTGCAACCACAGCTGCCAGTTATTTACCGTAAAATTTATTTGTTTTTTTTTTTGTTTTGTTTTGTTTTTTTACAGTGTAGGATGTGAGTTAGAAGAGAAGGAGACATTCTGGAGTGACTTATATGAACTGGTGCAGGGCATCACCAGAGGTGAGAGAGGGGTGATTGGTACAGATTTTAATGGGCACGTTGGGGAAGGGAACAGAGGTGATGAGAATGTGATGGGCAGGTTTGGTCTTCAGGACAGGAACATTGAAGGACAGATGGTGGGACCGACTTTGCAAACAGGATGCAAATGTCAGTAGTGAATACTTTTTTCCCCAGAAGAGACAGGAACATATGGTGACATAAGAGCAGATGCAGAAGCACTACATCTTGTGTCGATGTTGTAATCTGAAGGAGATCAGTGACTGAAGTATTGGTAGGGGAGAGTGTAGCCAGACAACACAGGATGGTGTTTTATAAAATGACCCTGGTGGTGAGGAAGGTGAAGAGGACAAAGGCAGAGCACAGGACAAAGTGGTGGAAGTTGAAAAAGGAAGAATGTTGTGCAGTTTTCAGGGAGGAGTTGAGACAAGCTATGGGTGGTTAGGAGGTGCTTCCAGTTGACTGGACAACTACAGCTAATGTGATCAGGGAGACAGGTAGGAGACTACTTGGTGTATCAAGAAAGGAAAAAGTAGAAAAGGAGACTTGGTGGCGGAATGAGGAAGTCTAGGAGTGTATACAGAGAAAAGAGGCTAGCTAAGAAGAAGTGGGAAAATGAGAGGACAAGGGTTCATGCCCAGAAAAAGTACAACAGATGCAGTATTTCCTTTGAGGGTGCTGATGGAGAAGTACAGAGTTGCATTGTGTCTTTGTAGATTTAGAGAAAGAGCATGACAGGGTTCTGAAAGAGGAGACATGGTATTGTATAAGGAAGTCTGGAGTGGCAGAGAAGTATGTTAGAGTAGTGCAGGACATGTACTGTATTAGAGCTGTAAGACAGTGATGGTGAAATTTGCTATAGATGTGACAGAAGAGTTCAAGGTGGGTCTGCATCAAGAATCAGCTTTGAACCACTTCTTGTTTGCTATGGTGATGGACAAGATGACAGATGAGGTTAGACAGAAGTCTCCATGAACAATTATGTTTGCAAATGACAGTGTTTTTAGGAAAATCTAAAGAGGTAGAGATACACTCTGGAAAGCAAAGGAATGAAGGTTAGCCATAGCAAGACAGAATACATGTGTGTGAATGAGAGGAACCTAAATGGAATGGTAAGGCTACAGGGAGCAGAGGTAAAGAAGGTGCAGGAGTTTACGGTCAACAGTCCAGAGCAACAGAGAGTGTGGAAAGGAAAAAGTAAAGAGGCGGGTACAGGCAGGTTGGAACAGGCGAAGAAAATTGTCCGGTATCTTGCATGATAAAAAAGTGTGTCAGTGAGAATGAAAGGAAAGTTGTACAAGACAGTGGTGAGACCAGTGATGCTCCACAGCTTAGGGACAGTGGCACTGAAGAAAAGACAGGAAGCAGAGTTGGAGGTAGCAGAGATGAAGATGTTGAGCTTCTCTTTGGGAGTAATAAGGATAGATAGGATCAAGAATGAGTTCATCAGAGGGACAACCCATGTTAGATGTTTTGGAGATAAAGTCAGAGAGGCCAAATTGAGGTGGTTTGGACATGTCCAGAGGAGAGATTGTGAGCATATTGTTGGAAGGATGCTGAGATTGGAACTGCTAGGCAGGAGGTCTAGAGGAAATCCAAAGATGATATTTATGGATGCAGTGAGAGAGAACATGAAGTTAGTTGGGGTTAGAGAAGAGGATGCAGAGGATAGGGTTAGATGGAGGCAGATTGCTGTGGCGACCCCTGAAAGGTAACAGCTGAAAGACAAAAGAGATGATGTTCATTTTAAATACATAAAAATAAAATGATTCATTGATTTTTAGCATTTTAATATTCAACCTCACATATATTCTACTTGAAACGGACTTTTACATAATCTCTAATGTTAATTAACTCTACATTAGAGATAATTAAGATATGTGAAACCCTTCATTTTTGCATGCCTTTTCATGGAAAAGTTTATGGTAGTAAATGTACCTATGAATTATAATGTACATCTTTAAAAAATGCATTTAATATGCAACAAGACTACTGTACTGTATATAGTTAGATCACATGCAGTTAGTGTTACGGTCCGGACGGGCCTGGTGGATCCAAGTGCAGAGCGTGTGTTGTTGAATGCGCTGATTGCCTTGTGAAGATGAGGCGGTCGTGAGCGTGCGTGGGTCAAAGCCAAGAAAACTAATAGAGTCCGTGATCGAGATACAAGGGCGAGGGTCGTTATCCAGAAATCCAAACAAACAACAATCCAAGACGTGAAGCAAAAGGCGTGGTCTGTAAAACAAAGCATGAGTCGAAATCCAAGTAGCAGAGCAGGTGAAATCGCTGGAAAATTGGGCATTAAGGCACACAATAATCAGGCAACAGGAGGTTGTTTGTGAGCAAGTTAAATAGAGCAGAGCCATGATTGAAATGAGCAACAGGTGTGCTCAAGCCGGTTAATCAGGCGGCAAAACTGAAACAGCGAACTGGAGTATGGAATGGAGTCATGGGAGATCATGGCTTAGTTTGACAGGTGGGCGTGACCTGGCATGCCGTGACAGTTAGATCACCTGCAGTTAATGCAGCTGTAGTTAGACCAGGACCAGTTAGAGCAGCTGTAACTATCATGTTTGAATAATTTTTGTGTTACTGTAACCTGCTCAGTGAACCTGCTCAAACAGTACTACCACATTCTGAAATGTATGCAGTTATATCACTTTATATTAAATAATAAGTTCTTTTCTTAAGTATACTGTGTCACACAACATTCCATGAATTAGCAACAGATCCACTGTGACTCCAACAAGAATAATCCGCACTGAGCCTCTGTGCACACACACACACACACACACACACACATACACACACACACACACACACAGACACACACACACACACACACACACACACTCATCATGCTGCCCTTAGCTCATCGACAAAAAATATAACACGGCTCTTATTCAGGACCATGGCCAGAGGCACAGAGTGAAAGGAGGGGGCGGGGCTACAAAACTCTTGTCAGCTGGCAGGTTATTTTACCTCACCGTCCTGCAGACGCCAGTCGGCTATAAAACGCCACCAGACCTCCTAGTGCCTGGGTGAGGTGTGGCATGTGTATATGACTTATGACCAGTTAATCCCATACATTCTGACTCCGGGATGTACTCATGGAGAAATTATGCCTCATTTAGTTGTTGAAGTTTCCCAGACGATAGTTTCACCAAAAGATCCATTGCGTCAAGTTTTATTTAAGTGCTAATTGTAATGAAATCTAGTCGACAAATTTTGTGTAGCGAATACAAGTACATGCAGCAGGGGATATAGGGACATGTGTCTATAATGGTACTTTTAAAAAAAAAATCCATGGTGCAAAGAAAATATTACAACTATCTCAAAAAACAAAACAAAAAACAAAATACCCCTACAAAAAAAGAGAAAAACATTTAACCGTCATTTTTACAACAATTACATTATTGCATTATTGGGAAATATTTTAAATGTCAACAAAAAATCTTCACTTTTTAGGTGGCTCTATTTAAATTCAATCGCTGTTGTAATAATTTGTTAATCATATAAGCATAAATAAACCGACTGAGGATATAATAAGCACAGTGTCTGCTCCACTGTGGATAGTCACATGATTTTACATGATCATTTCAGCAGCAGTTATCTACTTAGATATTTCACAAAGGGGAAGTTCATTTCTGTTCTGTACATCCTGACAAACTATTTTCTGCTGCAGAAATACTGTTTAGTCAGGTTTAGTAAGTCTGGGATTTTTTTTCCAGTGATAGTGTTAAGGAAAGAATCACGACAAGTTAGTTGTTTTTGACAACCTGGTGTTTGATTTGATGTCATATCATTTGCAGGTTTGACAGTGTCGAGTGTCGAATACAGTATATACGTAATATAAATTCAACAAACAGTTAACATAATATTTGTTGCTGCTGCTGTTAGGGAAATAAATCCCATCCTGTTACTGAACGCGACTGTATTTACATAACCGACCGTAAGGGAAAGTAAAACCGTCTCTAACCTGTGAGAATAAAAGGGCGTGGCTTATAGAGATTGTGTATTCAGGTGGTTGGAGTGTGGAGGACTTTAGCGCATACATGGGCGAACTCGCTTGTCATTGGTCACATGACCCTCAGAGAACAGTTTCCTCTAAGCGAGGCATCGTTAGGACACGCCCCCTGTGCGCGAGGCATCGTTAGGACACGCCCCCTGTGCGCACGAGAAGCGAACGCAGCTGGCGAGGGTGAGACACGGAGAATAACAGGTAGTTTAGCACTGAGCAGCTTCTGCTTTTCCCGGATTAAACACTGTGTAAAGTGACTCGGAGGTGAATTTTCACCGCCTGGAGGCTGAAAGAAGTTACAGGTTCAAGTTGTTCACTGTAGTTCAGCGGAAACATGTCAGAGAGAGGGTTTGTCTGTCGGAAGTCTAAAGCTCGGTTCAGCGCACATGTTGTGTTTGTTTGCCGCTAGTGGAGTGTAGAGAGAGTCAGAGTCCAGATCTGTACGTCTCCATCACTCACAGCTCTGCACCTCAGTCCGGAATCTCTGTCAGTTTGGAAACTCCGACCTTCTTTCTGCTGAACTACAAAAAGAGCGACCGACACGGTGAGAGAGAGAATTTATTATAATTGTTATGTGAACTAATGTATAGGAGCCCAGTGATGTACATGCTCGCTATAGTCTCTATATCTTGTTGAACTGAACTGTGGACTTGTTTATCTTGTGTAAAGTTACTAACATTCAGTGTTTAAACTGTGAAGAGTGACTTTCTGATAGAGCTATATTTGTAGATGAAATAGATTTTTATCTATCTATCTATCTATCTATCTATCTTTGCATGTGTATACACTCTGTACAATACTCAAAATAGAGTGTCATCAAACGAGCAAGCACAAACCCAACATGAGTCACATTATAGTATTATTATAGTCTGTTAAGGCCACAAAGTTATATATATATATATAATTTCTTCTTCTTCAGTAATTCAATTTAATTAGTGAAACTCATATATAGGTTCATTACACACAGACTGATATGTGCTTATTTCTCTATTTTTATTTTGATGATTATGGCTTACAGCTAATGAAAACCCAAAATTCAGCATCTCATAAACAATATAATGACTTAAGACAATAAATATTTGGGCAGAAATGTTGGACTACTGAACAGTATGAACATGTACAGCACTCAGTACTCAGCAATGCGGCGTGGCATGGAGGTGATCAGTCTGTGTCAGTCTGTGGCACTGCTGAGGTGTTACTGTATGGAAGACCAGGTTGCTCTGATGGCGGCCTTCAGCTCTTCTGCCTTGTTGGATCTGTTGTCAATTTCCTCTTCACAATATCCCATAGAGTGTCTACGAGGTTTAGGTCGGTGAGTTTGCTTAGCAATCAAGCACATGGTCATTAAACCAGGTATTAGTACTTTTGGCAGTGTGAGCAGGTGCCAAGTCCTACTGGAAAATGAAATCAGAATCTCCATAAAGCTGATCAGCAGAGTGAAGCATGAAGGTTTCACTTGAAGTTGATGTTGAGATGTGTCTGCTACTTATACTCAGTAAAGTCTTCATAAGGGCACTGGTATTTGGTGATTTCTGAGGCTGGTAACTCTAAATGAACTTCTCATCTGCTGCAGATATTTTTGGTCGTACTTTCCTGGGATGAGAGCCATTTCATTTCATCATAGTGCTTGACGGGTTTTGCAAATGCACTTGACGAATCCTGTTCTTGCAAGAACTGTTCCAGAACAGCTGACCTTAGTGTCTTAAATCAACAACTGATTGTTGTTAATTTAATTACCTAGTGATCTGTGTTATTTGATTACATTGCATTGTTCTAGAATGTAAAAAGTAAATAACTAAAGAAAAACATTTATTTAAACATTTATTTAAAAGCTGTGCCCAAACTTTTAACTGGCACTGTGTGTGGGTATATTTGCGTATATTTATATTTATGTATTTACATACACTTCAGAAAAAAAAAAAATACTGTCAAACATTAAATCAGAGTAAACTTTTTTTTGGTTTTAGATCAATAAATATTAACATATTTTTTGCATTTGTTAAATGTCAGGATCGAGCGAGGAACAGTTTTATGGAATTTCTTTTTATTACTTTCATCAGTCAAAAATTTACATACACTTCCTTAGTATTTGGTAGAATTGCCCCGAAACTGTTTCACTTGTGCCAAAGTTTCGGGTATCCTTCTACCTGCTTTCTGTCTGCTGGAATATTGGCCCACTCCTCTACAAAACTGGTGTAACTCGGTCAGGTTTGTAGGCCTTCTTGCTCTCACTCGCTTTTCAGTGCCGCCCACACATTTTCTATGGGATTGAGATCAGGGCTTTGTGATGGCCACTCCAATGACCTTGACTTTGTTGTCCTTAAGCCACTTTGGAGGTATGCTTGAGGTCATTCTGCATTTGGAAGACCCATTTGCGCCCAAGCTATAACTTTCTCGCCGATGTCTTCAGATGTTGCTTCAATATATCCACATAATTTTCTTTTCTCATGATGCCATCTATTTTGTGAAGTGCACCAGTCCCTTCTGAAGCAAAGCAGCCCCACAGCATTATACTACCACCCGCATACAGTCAGGATGGTGAGGCTTCAAAGCTCCACCCTTTTTCCTCCAAATATACCATTTTATCATTATGGCTGAACAGTTAAAAGTGTTTTGTCTCCAGAAAGATTTTTGTCCCCATGTGCAGTTGCTAGCTGTAGTCTGGCTTTTTTAAATAGTGGTTTTGAAGTAATGGCTTTTCTCTCCCAGAGTAACCTTTCAGCTCATACTGGTACAGGACTCATTTTACTGTGGATAATGACACTGTCTTACCAGTTTCAGCCAGCATCTTTACAAGGTCTTTTGCTGTTTTCCTGGGGTTGATTTCACACCAAAAAACGTTCTTCTGTGCGACTCAGAATCCATCTCCTTCCTGAGCGACAAGATTGTTTTTATACTTGCATAATGTTGTCTGAACAGATGAACGTGAGCCACACTTGTGGAGGTCCACAATTCTTTTCCTGATGTCTTGGTTGATTTCTCTTGATTTTCCGATGATGTCAAAGAAAGAGGCTCTGTGTTTGGGAGGTGTTAGGAGCACTTTGTTTTAGACACTATTAAGTAATATAAGAAGAATGAGCTAGAACGAGTTGATTTTTCTCCTGTGGGGGGAGAGGAGGGCGGGGCTGCAGACTCATTACAGCTCTGAGGATCAAAATCTTTATGGTGCAGGTTTGTGGAGGTCCACATGGGGTGTATGAGGGAGGGCATTACAGTGCTGATTACAGGAGGTTGTCTAGATGGTGTCAAGCAGTGAATTTGGGGAAAAAAAAACATAAATGTAAAAAACAAAATCGTAAAATTGGATTTTTCTAGCTACCATGTTTTTAAAAACAAGCCCCCAAAAAGCACGACCCATAATAAATTTAACGACTTCTAAGAAAAAAATTGTGTAATATAAGCAGAACTGGCAACTATGTCAGCAACAGAGGAGTTTATTCCTGAAACTAAACTGTTAAAGATTTATTTCCAAGTACACATCCTGTACACATGTTTATATGACAGTTGACAGTATCAGTTGACAGTTTTTCCAGACTATATACGTTATATATAGTCTGGGAAAAAATGGCTAAGTCCAGCTTCCTTGGCCCCCAGGAGAGAACATCACTGATAAAACTACACTCAGAGTGGCTGTGTAAAGTCTCACCCATTTCCTCTTTTGTTAATTTTATACATGCAGCAAACCACAGGTGAGAAACCGTCACACTGTGGCAACACTTAAGCATGAAGGCTTTTATGGGGCCTTTATAAGGTCACTACAAAATCATATGATTAACAGACTCGTACTGAGAAGTTTACTGAACATTTTATTAGTATATGGATGATTATTTTAAAATGATTTCACTGATCTGCAGGAATTACTGAAGTCCTGAAGTGAAGCAGCTTCATCACACACCTGCCTGCTGCATCATCAGATCTTACATCTGTTCATTATAGGAAAAGCAGACAGTGGTTAGTTCAAATTATTGTGTTCACAAAAGTAATAAACATTTGTGGTTACATTTTGTCAGGAACATTTAAAACAAATAAAAAATGCTACAAAAATGGTGCATGAACATTACAAAAGTACAGTCTCTGTTAAACAAGATGATTCATTAAAGCAATTAAGTCATTTATTTCATCACTGTTGAAATTTTGGACATTTTCATCACATACATTATTTATAATAATGCACGCCTCTTATTTCACTGTGGTGTTGTTTTGTGTTACCATCTCGACCACAGGAAGCTACTGCAGTTTGGTCTCTTCCTTTACTTGCAGCCAGCAACTAATAGCATTTTTGTGCATAGAAGCTAACCATTAATAGAAATAAATAAAGCTGTGTCCTCTAAAGGGAGACACAGAGCTGCTCCACAGTAATCAGAGCTACACGTGACCTCCTGGTACTTAAAGCTAGGACACACTGTGTGAATTTTAGACCATGTCCACACACAGACTGGTATTATTTTAAAGAAGGGAGATTTTTGTACTTTTTTTTTTTTAAATAATTCTGTCCACACCACCTACGTTTTTGTCTTTGTTAACATGAAAACACAAAATGCCCTGTTAATTGTTGTGAGGAGCACGCCTAATAAAGAGAGGGCCAATAAGAAGCCTAGACGAAACGTCATTACAGGTTAATGTACTGTAGATGTCTGAATGGATCCCGTCTAAAACAGCTGGTGCTGTCTACCGTGTCTTTGTCTTTGGATTTTTGTATGTACAGTAGCAGCAGTGATCTTTGTAGTACGTTCAGACACCTCTGTTCATTAATGTAATGTATGAATAACTGCGTGACTATGTACACGCATGTAAAAAGTCCAGTAAGCAACATTAACGCAGTCTCTAGTTTACACAAGTCAGTCATTGCACAAAATATCCTCATAAACAAAGCTGACATCAAATCAAGGAGAATGACATCATCGGCACACAAGGTGACATTATCTTTCTCCTGGATAGATTAAAAAAAAATCATGCATAAATATATAAATATATATTTATACATGGGTCAGTGTACTTGTACCCAAGTGTAGTCTATAGCAAGGTAAAGAAAAAAGAGCACAAGCATCTCTCTTATAGGAATGTTGTCTTCTTGATCGGGAATGGCGACCAAATTCTCCTGTCTCTCCTGGGCACAAGGACATGCTGCTATAACACACCCTCTCTTGAACCCAGATGATCTTGAGGAGAACAGAAAATGCATGATTAGATATTTATAATTTATTATATGTGTCTATGCTATTTGTTGAACTTTATTCTAGCAGGCATTATATTTATTTGTGAAATGCTTATACGACCGCCCGTGACCTTAAATTTTAAAAAACAATTTACAAGAAATAAATAGTGGAAGAAAATAAGAGTAAGTGCAAGTTTAGCTATAGAAACATAAGGAAATGGAACAAAAAAACTTTCAAGAAATATATAAGAAGTACAAAAACGTATCTGTACATAGGCAAAAATAGTGATAAATTTGAATGGAAGTAAAAATGGAAATAAATGGAAATGTCCAGGAAGTGTGCAAATGTGCATGTATGTGCAAATGTGCAATGTCCATGAGTGTCTGAGGTATGTGCAACTGTGCATGAGTGAACAGATGAGTAATGTCCATAGGTGTCCATTACTGTGAGGTGTGTTTTAGTCCAGTGTAGTGATCTGGTTGAGAGATCATATCACCTGCGGGAACACGTCTGAGATGGTAGAGACGCTGCCGGGCCTTTTTCACGATGGTGTTGATGTGACAGGACCTTGACAGGGCCTGCGTGATATGAACACAGAGGTAACGATTCTCTGTCAATTCTCTCCACTGGGCTCTTGTTGATGACGGCGGTCTGGTAGTTCCTCTTCTGCTTTGTGCTGAAGTCCACTATCAACTCCTTTTGTCTTGCTGACGTTTAGAAGGAGTTTGTTCCTCTGACACCAGTTCTCCAGATTTCCAATCTCCTTTAGGTAGGTCGATCAGGCCCACCACGACGGTGTCGTCAGCAAACTTGATGATGGTGGTGGAGCTGGTAGTGGCCACGCAGTCGTAAGTGTACAGTGAGTACAGCAGGGGGCCCAGGACACAACCCTGTGGGGCTCCAGTGTTGAAAGTGAGGGAGGCTGAGACATGTCCACCCGTCCTTACAGCCTGTTGTCTGCCAGTTAGGATGTTGGAGATCCACTGGCACAGAGATGAGCTGAGTCCCAGGTGCTCCAGCTTAGTAGTGAGTGTGGAGGGAATTATGATATTAAATGCTGAGCTGTAGTTGACAAAGAGCATTTTAACATAATTCCCCCTTCTAGTGTCCAGGTGGGTGAGTGATGTGTGGAGGAGATGAGAGATGACAGCATCTGTAGAGCAGTTCTGGTGGTATGCAAACTGATGTGGATCCAGTGTGTCGGGTAGTGAAGAGATGATGAAGTCTCTGACTAGCCGCTCAAAGCACTTCATCACTACTGAGGTGAGGGCTACAGGTCAATAATCATTGAGGGAAGCAGGATGGGGTTTCTTCGGGACAGGAACAATGATGGACTTTAAAGCATGTCAGGATCACCGACTGAGATAAAGAGAGGTTGAATATCTCTGTGAACACAGGGGAGGGGGAGAAATCGTGCTCGAGTACAGAACAGAACAATTGTTTTCAATGTCAAAACGCCCTATGTGTGGGAAACAATGTTGTGGAATGTCACATTGATGTGTGAATGAGGGCGGCGGTTTACACTACCCTTGGATCAGTGACTCAGCATCAGGCAAAATGTCTAACATATAAAACATATTCTACTGAAATGCATATAGCTTGCAAATAAATAATTTGATTAATGTCTAATTAATGAATAATATGTACATTAACACAGTTCTAACATTATTTTGGTATTTATATAACCGCTGTACATTGACATGCACAGTTTGGGGTATGAGTGAGTTTTGCAATTACTAATATTTTCACACTTTGAACACAAGACGTAACTGATGCTGCTGTCTCACTTTCTCTAACTTCATTTACTGACACACATTAGTTACCTATACAGAGGATAGGGACTCAGCCTTCAGTCATTTCATGTTTTAGTAGGACTTTTATACTGTACTCAGCTGTGATAAAGTATTTGCCCCTGATTTATTTTTTATTTTACAGCATATTAGTCACATAGTGCAGTTATATTTTCGCACTGGGCCAGGTAGGTTTGTTAATTTATTTTCCCTTAATAAATGAAATTATCACTTAAAAATTACGTTTTTGGATTTATTTGGGTTATCTTTGTGTAACAGTTAATTTTGATGATCTTAATCATTTAAGTAAGAGAAATTTGCAAAAAAAACAAACAAAAAAAAATAGAAAGTTGGAAGTGGCAAATACCTTTTCACAGCACTGTAGATTAAAGATGTTTTTGTGTTGTCCTATGAAGGATAAGATGCCAGAGGTTCCCTACAAGGCTGCAGACAGTGAAGGTTGTCGTGGTGACTCTAAGACAGGACGAGAAAGACAACACACAGGTACAGAATAATTAAGTTTGGTTGGGCAAAAATTGTTACAAAGTGCAGGTGTGCAGTAATTCCGTAATTACAGTGATGAAGATGATGGTGGATATCTATGAGAATGTACACACTTTTAGAGGGAACACAGTGAGGGAACAGAAAACAGTACCTTTTTCACCTTTCTTTGCTTTTCTGATTCAATCATGTCATGAACATGAGTTTGGTTTGTTTATGCTTCTTGTGGCACTTTCTAATCTATAGTGTTTTATTCTTAGCTCTCTTTATGACTATAGTCTCTCTCTCTCTCTCTCTCTCTCTCTCTCTCTCTCTCTCTCGCTTCATCTCTCACTCACATTCACACTTTCACTCACACACTTGCAAGCTTAAATTAAATGAAACTATCCTTACATGAACAGCATAGTATAGACCCAAGGCCACTTACCAACTAGTCCAGCACTGTTTGTCGTAGACCCATAAAAGAGGTGTCAAATCGTGCTGCTTATTCGGGAATGGGGTGCTATGACTTTTCTACGGGGTGGGCTAGGGTTTTTGTTGTTGTTGTTGTTCTAAGGGATTAATTGCCCTCGCAGGAAAGGTAAATTTGTGGCAATTGTGGTAAATTTGAGATTCCTATCAAATTCTCATTCTGCACTAGAATCCATCAAAGTTGGTATCAATGTTAAGTGATGGATTCTAGTGCAGAATGAGAATTTGGTAGGAATCTCAAATTTACCACATTTCTTTGTGGAGAGTCTTGGTCTCCTGAGGTGACCTGCTTCTGAAAAGAACCCAGTTAAAGTAAAATGTATATAATTACCAAGATAAACTTTCCTCAAACCAACTTATTGGTCTCTATTTATAGAATATAATTAACTGATGTCTCTAAAGTTACATGTTCTGGTAACTACAGTGGAACCTCGGATTGCGTGTAATGTGGTTTACGAGTGTTCCGCAAACCGAGCAAAGATTTTTAATAATTTTTTATTCGGAAACCGAGCAAGTATTAGTTTACGAGCGCCGAGTATCATGCTTCACACATGCGACTCTTATTTTGACACCGAGCGCCACTCTCTCACCACTTTTTCCGTTAAAACTGTGTTTCTGCTGTGTTTCTGCGCTTGTTGTGAAACTTAAAAAATGAGTCTGTTAATATATGCTCATGTCAGTCTCAGAAAGATTTCTTTTTTTCCTGTTAAAACGGTGTTTCCGTTGTGTGTGTGTTTGTTGTGAATCTTAAAAAGCGAGGTGGGGAGTGGGAGGAGGAGTGTTACTGTGTAAAACGAAGCAAGGGAAGGGGCTAATTCCACACACACACACGGCGCCTGCGCGCAACAACAGAAACACTTATCTGTCAGGATTTATTTGTACTTTTTTTAAAGGTAAAGTGCAGATTAATTTGTTTTATTTTCATTTTATAGATTGTATTAATTACTTTTATGTATTTATTTTTTGGGGCTGTGGAATGAATAATTTGAGTTTTCATTATTTCTTATGGGAAATGATGATTTGGTTTAAGAGTGTTTTGGAATACGAGCCCACTTCCGGAACGAATTATGCTCGTAATTCATGGTTCCACTGTACTGTTAAACACTGAACACTCCATAATAAAACTAGTGGCTTTCAAAAACTGATCATGCAGGAACATTACCTTACTATTTTTTTTTTTTTAAGGTAAAAAGTAACTTAATATGTGAAACCACACTAATTAACGTAGGGCATGCCTAATAATAATTCTGTAACTAGATCACTGATTTTTACCATTAAACAAAATTTTAACCTCACAAGTGTTAGTTACCTAAACATGCTGATCCACATGCTAATGCTAAATGACCCACAGGTAGCATTTGAATTCCTTTTGCAATTTAAGAACAAATGTAAGCTGTGTAAATTTCAGCTAATTATACCACAAGGTTTTTTTTTTACCACAGACTCTAAGGTATTAACTGACATTTTGACTCCTTGTCAATAATAATTAATAAATTATTTTTATTTTTTATTAAATTATTAATAAATGTTGAACATTTAGTCATACATTTATAATCAAAAATAGGTTTGGCCTTAAATGATAAGTGTTATCAAACATTATCTTACTGCTTCACTTCTTGATAAAAAAGAAGATATATATGTTATGTATACTGTGTATATACAGGGTGGGCCATTTATATGGATACACCTTAATAAAATGGGAATGGTTGGTGATATTAACGTCCTGTTTGTGGCACATTAGTATATGTGAGAGGGCAAACTTTTCAAGATGAGTGGTGACCATGGTGGCCATTTAGAAGTCGGCCATCTTGGATCCAACTTTTGTTTTTTCAATAGGAAGAGGGTCATGTGACACATCAAACGTATTGGGAATTTCACAAGAAAAACAATGGTGTGCTTGGTTTTAACATAGCTTTATTCTTTCATGAGTTATTTGCATGTTTCTCTTTGTTCACAGCCATTGACATGTCGAAGAGGTTAACACGTGATGAGCGGGTCGAAATTGTGTTGATATCTAGTGAACGCAGTAACCGGGTCATTGCAGCAGATTTCAATGCAAGACACCCTACGAGAACACCCATCTCCCACGCTACAGTTAGCAAACTGCTTGCTAAATTTCGTGAAACTGGTTCAGTGTTGGATTTGCCAAAATGTGGACGCATGAAAACTGTCACTAATGAACAAACATCAGTGACTGTAGTAGTTTCATTCAGCAAGAGCCCACAGCGTAGCACTCGCCGCATGTCACTGGAGAGTGGCATTAGTCGAACATCCCTTCGGCGGATATTAGCTACTCACAAATGGCACCCTTACAAACTCCAGCTACTGCAGCATCTCAACGAGATGAAATTGCTACATGATGATGTGTTTCCCTATTTTATGCACTGAAGCTGGCACGTTCCCTGAGTTTTTCCAGCTAGATGGGCACCTCCACATTATGGGTGTCAGGTCCGAGCATTCCTAGATAAACAGTTTCCTGAAAAGTGGATTGGTCATCGTGGGCCAGTTGAATGGCCCCCCGTTAATATCACCAACCATTCCCATTTTATTAAGGTGTATCCATATAAATGGCCCACCCTGTATATTCTGTATATTGTAATTTAGTTCTTTGTTGGTAATGACATTTGTACAGAATGTAAAGGAGGGTTTACCATTTCCCGGGTTAATTTCAATAAATTCATTAAAGTGTAAACATTTGTAAAAGGTGTAGCCAAGTTGTTCAACTAGGTTCATCTGGGTGTCAGTGGCGGCCGGTCAATATGGGGCCCAGGGGCGCCGCCCCCCCTTAAAGTTAGGCAGAGAATAATGCTACTTTAACATGTAATTATGTAACATAATTATTTATTTTAATAATGAAATAAAGTCATTTAGTCACAATATTCCGCTGCATTTCTTAATATAATTTATTTGCAATTTAAAAAATCTAAACTGTATTACGTTCATTTGTGTTCATGTACGCGGGGCGCCGGACAAATGAGTGTCTATGTAGGCACATACATTTTTTTAAAAGCATGTGACTTGAGGCTGAGCTCTAATTAGATCTTTTTAAATCATCCTTGTAGTGCAGCTCTGTGCACCCCGAACCCTCCCACTTTTGTTCTTAGCGAATCAATATTGTTTTTAAATATTTGGGCACATGTGATTGGACCATTCTCAACGAGTCTTTTCCAGCACTTCTTATGGCAAGCGGAGCTGCTGACTGGATGCGATGTGAGTCAGGCCTTTATTTTATACTAGTAGTAATGATGCTTAATCACCTGATAAATGCCTATTAAAGTTAAATCTTTATTTTGTTTGTGCAAAATTGGCACCAGCCACCACTGCTGGGTGTACTGTATAATAAAATAACTGGTGGTTGGATTTTTTAAAATAAATAAGCTAGATTTCGAAATAAAACATTTATCTATTACAAAGCAATTTTGTTATTGACTCCCAAAAAACAAACATTTTTATTTGTTATTATTATCACACTCTATATTACTACATATTTTCCTGAGTAAGCATAATTTTTATCATTTATTTTGACGACTTGGCTGTTTCTGTGCTTGAACTTTTATGGAGACATGTGGGCGATGTTTAATGCAAATGAGCTTGGTTATGAATGAGCTTTACTAGTTTACAGATGACCGTCATATAGATATGATTAAGAAGAAAGTGTTTTTATAAATCTGGTGGAGAACTTTAATCAGTTTGGTTTAAGCAGTGATCATAGTGCAGAGGAAGAAGGTGACATGATACAGATCTGCAGGTCAATTTATTAAAAGAAACAGCCCAAAGCCCTGTCCATCACTGTATGCATTAGTGTAAAGGGAGGCAGACCAAGAGATGCAGTTCAGCTACATTAGCAAAACATGCAGATTAGAGAGTACAGACTAGTGAATGCATTTACTTAACCTTACTGTTACTGCTGACAACAAACTTGGGGAGGCAATAACAAATGCTGATCTGACTGTTATTCCCGCAGTTCACTCTTGTGGTGTGTGTCTATGTGTGTCCTCTTACTCGGTTCTCTCACTCATCTGTGATTGATTGGCACCCCATCCATGGTGTACCTGGTCTTGTGCCCCGAGACCTCTGTAGGGGCTTGAGACCTCTTGACACCTGTACAAGATAACACTATAGATAATGAGTGAGTGATTTTTTTTGTTTATTATTTAGTGTGTATTGTTTTATGGCTAAATTATTTTAATGCACTGAGGGGAATGTTATTTCTTATTATTGTCTTTTTTATAGCCTGTTTATAGTGTCTCGGGCTATGTGTATATTGTTTTGACTGTACAGCACTTGCACATCTCATGTCTCTGGTACACAAATTGCTCATGCATATTTTAAGTTTTGTAACATTATTTCTCATAATCAGCACAGTGTTAACACTAAATAATCCCACATGGTTTTGTTAGGTATATAACACAGTGTACACACAACATCCAAATCACATAATGACTATTTCACAGAACACATTGAGGATGTTAAGTGAAGCAAACGTCATTCATTACTGTTGAAGTGACATGCAGCAACAGTATAAGAGAAAGTAAATGTATTTTTGTTTTAAATGTTCTCCAGAAACCCTTTAAACACATTTAAACCACTCAGAGCCACTGTGTTACACAGGGAATATATTCACTGATCACAAGAAAGAAGGAAACAATGTGGTTGTGTCAGTGACCGTGGCTTTCGTTAGCTGCTGAGGTGGATCCAGATGCAGGGGCAGAGGCTGAGCAGGCACTGCGTTCAAGCTGTAGGTCAGGTGTGTGCGTACAGGTCCGTTGGAAGAGCGTGGAGTCGATTCGCTGTCGAGGAAGAGGAGCGTGCGCGTTGACCACTTAATTTTAAGAGCTGTGCGAGTGGTTGCATTTTTCAGAAAATAAAAGGCCAGCTACTTTTGGTTTTAACAAAAATAACCTATGGAACCTATGGTTTTAACTAAAATAAAATCAAGAAATAACCAGCCAAATAAATGAAATAAGTAAAAAAAAAAAAAAAAAAAAAAAAAATATATATATATAAAACACTCATTTGTTAAATTGCAACATGTTAAAAAAAAAAAAAAAAAAAAAAGCTGAGAAAAACAGACCAAATATTATAATGAGAATCATATTAAAATTATTATTATTATTATTATTATTTTTTTTTTTTTTTTAAGACGAGGACCTCTTAGCAGTCACTATGTCTCTTGCAGTGGAGAACACCCTCTTACTATAGGAACTGAAGTGACAGGCACAGCAAGGTGGAGTCTTGCCATATTTGCAGTGTGAGGGTATTTACACTGGCATGCTAAATTTATCACATGTTCAAAGCATGATATCTGCGGCCGAGTCCAGTTTCTGTCACTGCATTTACTTGGTTTCTGGTATTATCTGTGGTGACCGGGCTATTGCTACATGCACTGTGCCTCTTTAACTTCCACTCTTTTACCGCTTCAATCAGTACCTGCGCTAGATTTGTGTTTGTGTGACTCTCAAACTGAGGGCGTGTCTGTAGCGATGGACTTTGAATCTCCCACTCCGCTGTGATGTATTGATGTCCACCCATCTGTGGTGATCACAATAGTGGATGTATCTGATAAGGATTTTGTTTTTATCCTGTTTGTAAAGTTCATTCTGAAGTGGGTATTTTTTAGAGTGGCTCGAGCACATTCAAGATGGTTTCTGCTCCATTTAATTAATTACTTAAGAAACAATATCGACAGAATCACTCTGCGATCTTTAAACATTTGAGATTAATCTGCAAGTTAAAAAAATTAGCAATTAATACGTGGGTCACATGCATGCCAAACCAAGGGGTGTGATACGTATGGATCACGGATCAGCTGCGATCCATTACACCCTAGTGTGTTTACATGGACCCTACACACTAAAAAATGCTGGATTAAAAACAACCCAAATCCAATACACCGGTAAACTTCGGGGGAGGGGCGGTTTTGTCTGTGATGTTAGCGGTCACTTGCTAATCCAACTCCAACCCAGCAAGCTGGGTTAAACAAAAAGTACCCAATTCACTGTAAATAACCCATAAAAATTACCCAACAGAGGCAACCCAGCGTTTTGATAGTAAAAATAACCCAGCATTTTTTAGTGTGTAATATTCCACTAACATGTAAAATGGAAATATGACCATGTACATGTGTTCAGGGCCATGGTTTGTCAGTGAGTTTATTACTGTTAAACATAAAAAACACTTTAAAACAAAAGAAAGTCCACTTGTGTCCACTTATCATTAGGAGGAAACACTGCATGGAGCAGGTGGTTCAGACTGATTGCAGTGTGTGAGATGCTGCTGTGTGTTCTCCTGCTGACTGCCATCACAGTGCTGTGGATTAATTACCACATCCTGAAGAGAGAAAACAACCAGTTACAGACCAGTAACAACAACCTGACTATAGAGAGAGACCAATTACAGAGAGAGAGAGACCAATTACAGAGAGAGAGAGACCAATTACAGAGAGAGAGAGACCAATTACAGAGAGAGAGAGACCAATTACAGAGAGAGAGAGACCAGTTTCAGAGCGAGCGAGACCAGGTACAGAGGGAGAGAGAAGAACTCGAGCGGTGTTTAAAACTGGGTGAGTAACACTTTACACTATAGATTATTAATGAATTAATTAATTATAACCATTCATAATTACATTTAATGTTGAACATCATTGAAACAAGTCTGTTCCTGTTATCACTTCTCCATACTGTAGCAGCGAGTCTGTAGTAGTCTGTGTTTCTGTTGTTGTTTTATTGTTGTTGGTGTCATGACACTAGGAAATCCACACAAAATTATCCATTTATCCTCTTTTTTTTCAATCTTCTGATTGAAGGTTGGATTTATTTTAGATACAGTCGTTACTACATCACTACTGAGCAGAAGAGCTGGACTGAGAGCAGACGGTACTGCAGAGAGAGAGAAGCAGAGCTGCTGATCATAAACAGCAGAGAGGAACAGGTGTGTGTGTGTGTGTGTGTGTGAGAGAGAGAGAGAGAGAGAGAGAGAGAGAGAGAATTCGTTTTTCTCATATTGTACTACAACCCTGAACAGGAGTTCATCACTAAACTGCGGAGCGGCAGAGTAGCATGGATTGGTCTGAGTGACAGAGACACAGAGGGCGAGTGGAAGTGGGTGGACAATACACCACTGATCACTGGGTAAGAAATCACTGAACTAATATTTTGTTTATGATACGGTTACTGACTCTTCATTAGTCTGAGAAACACAGCAGATCCTCTGATTCTCTCCTTCAGGTTTTGGAGACATGGAGAACCAAACAGTAATGCAGGAAATGAGGATTGTGTTGTAACTGGTGAAACATCTGATCCGGTGTGGAACTGGGCTGATTATCCCTGTAATGCTAAGTTTATGTGGATCTGTGAGAAGACGGTCTTTAACTGAATTGCTGTATGTGAATGAAAAGCAGTACATTGAATGTACATGTGTATCTTTGTAGGTCAGTGTGTTGTGTCTGAAAAATCATTACTGTTAATAACTCTGTAACCATCTTGGTGTCACCTGTTTATCTTTCAGAGGTTATTTTTCATTCAGGTTTGTTTAGGAAACGCTACAGATTCTACAGCAGTGACATCTACAAACACTAGAGCTGTGGTGTTTAATTTGGGATTTAACTGCATGTGGATGGATGACTTTGTAGTCATGCGTGTGCCAACATAGCTGTGAGATTAACTTAGTCAAATCTAATTTAGGTGTTCACTGTGTTAGGTGTTAAATAAAAAAAATAAATAAATGAAGATAACCAAAGCTTGATACAGTGGTCAGAGTTCACAGCCTCAGTCATTCAGAGACCACATCTCCCCCAATAGTCAGCAAATAATGGGATATTTCTTTATATTTAAATTCATTTGTATCTTAATAATCAATAAATTAAATTTATCAATAAATTTCTGTTCATAATTCATGTCTTAAGAGTCTGTTTTCTGAATGGAATTTTAGACTTTTGTTTATAGACAGTGAATATGTTTTAACAGACCCTACATTTCCTGAGAAATAAACAAAAATAATTTCAGTGTAATCTGTCATACAGTGCCAGACTTCTAGAGGTAAGCAGTGAATAAGAGGAAATTAATTAAATAATTTAATGAATGAATAAAATAAATAAATCACCTATTATAGCCATGGGTTCCATTTGAAAGTGGTATATAGCAGCTCATAAGTCCAAAGCACATTGTTCTTTGTGTTCCTCTCATTCCCATTGTAAAGTATGGCGAAAGGACTGCTGAGGACTGGGGCAAAGTCATATTCTCGGATGAAGCCTCTTTCCGATTGTTTGGGGCATCTGGAAAAAGGCTTGTCTGGAGAAGAAAAGGTGAGCGCTACCATCAGTCCTGTGTCATGCCAACAGTAAAGCATCCTGAGACCATTCATGTGTGGGGTTGCTTCTCATCCAAGGGAGTGGCCTCACTCACAATTTTGCCCAAAAACACAGCCATGAATAAAGAATGGTACCAAAACACCCTCCAACAGCAACTTCTTCCAACAATCCAACAACAGTTTGGTGAAGAACAATGCATTTTCCAGCACGATGGAGCACCGTGCCATAAGGCAAAAGTGAGAACTAAGTGGCTCGCGAACCAAAACGTTGAAATTTTGGGTCCATGGCCTGGAAACTTCTCAGATCTTAATCTCATTGAGAACTTGTGGTCAATCCTTAAGAGGCGGGTGGACAAACAAAAACCCACTAATTCTGACAAACTCCAAGAAGTGATTATGAAAGAATGGGTTGCTATCAGTCAGGATTTGGCCCAGAAGTTGATTGAGTGCAGCCCAGTCGAATTGCAGAGGTCCTGAAAAATACTCTTTGCATAAATGTCATGTAATTGTCGATAAAAGCCTTTGAAACGTATGAAGTGCTTGTAATTATATTTCAGTACAACACAGAAACAACTGAAACAAAGATCTAAAAGCAGTTTAGAAGTAAACTTTGTGAAAACTAATGTTTGTGTCATGCTCAAAACTTTTGGCCACGACTGTATACACTAAATTTAAAATAAATATAAAATCATTGACGTCTTTTTATTTCGTCTAACTTTGTTACCACAACTTAATGTCAGGCACGTGGTTAAATGTTATAGCGGACTGGAGTTTTGATCATGAATGTGACCAAAATTTTCACCTCTAGTGGCTTATGTTAACTACAGCATTAACCTCCCAGAAATTGTAATTTGCTACTAATTACAGGTATTTGGTGAGCATGGAAACTCCCAAATCATACACCGTCTAGCTTTACGTTTTGCAGCTATAATAACAGCATTGAGGTTAGAGATGGTACAAAAGATAAAATCCAATCTATGAAGAGATAAGATAAAGATGAAGAATATAGTCAGTGAGACCAGTATCCATGAACAAAGTGTGGTTAGTCAGAAGTTGCTGAGCTTGTCGACTAGTTTGCGGGGTACAATTGTATTAAATGCAGAGCTAAAATCTATAAACAACATCCTAACATACTGTGTTGAGATGCTCCATGTGAGACATGCTTGTGTGGAGTGTAATTGAGGTTGCATCCTCCGTTGATATGTTCCTACAGTAGGCAAACCGGTGGCTGTCCAGATCAATGGGAATGTTGGCTTTGATGTGGGAAAGGACAAGCTTCTCAAAGCACTCCATGATAATTGGTGTCAGAGCAACTTGGTAATAGTCATGTTTGTTTTTTGTTTTTTGGCACAGGAATAATGGTTGTGAATTTGAGCCATGTATGGACTACAAACTGCTGCAGGGACAATTTAATGATGTTGGTGAACACCCCCTGCTAGTTGGTCATCACATGACTTCAGTAAGCGGCCTGGCATTCTGTCTGGTGCTGCTGCTTTGTTGACATCAATCCTTCTTAGAGTGGATCTCACCTGATGGCAAATACCGAAGACGAATACCATCTCCCCTGTCAGTCTCCACTGGTAGTGTTTCCACTCTGCTGCTGTGATTGTCGAAGCCAGTGAAGAACTGGTTCAGGGCATCAGGAAGCATGGCGTCATGGTGGGTCAATGAGGTGCTGTTCTTATAGTCTGTCAGAGCTTTAATGCCTCTCCTCATGCTGTGGGGCTTGTTATTTTTGAAGTAGCCCTTTATGCACTGCTGATATCTGTGCTTTGCTTCTTTAATGCCTTCTTCAATTATTTCAGGGCAATACTGTAAGCCAGCCTGTCCCCTGACCTGTAGGCAATGTTCCTTACCCTAAGCAGAAAACACACATTCCTGTCAAGCCATGGTTTTTAATTTGGGAACACCTTGTTGGTCTTGGTGGTCAGCACAGTATAACTGATAATTTCAGTATCAGTGCAGAAGGCTGTGTAGGCCAAAACAAATGAACTATATTCATCCAGATCTGTGCTAACAAACAACTCCCAGTCTGTATTTTCAAAAAAGTCCTGCAGCCATGAAGTAGACTCCTCGCCACAGACTTGAACAGTTTTAACCATTGGACTTGTTCTACAGATGAGAGGTCTGTAGGATGGAATAATTTCTATGGAAATGTGGTCAGATAAGTCAAGGTGTGGAGATGGAGCAGTTTTATACTGTAAGCTCCTGGGATATTGGTATAAACTTGATCCAGTATGTTATTATCTCTGGTAGGAAATTATTTGCTAGTTGCATATTAATCGTCAACAAAAAATATTTAACAACTTATAGGCTTGGTCTTTGTTTTATGGTTTCTTACATTACAAAGAGGGCGATGAATGTGGTATTTGTATAAACACTGAAGCTTTGAAAGCCGATTCGATTCAATAGAGTGTACAGATGACAGTGTAAGCAAGATGATCAGGATAGTGACAAGTAAATAAAAAAAACATTAATAAAATGGTGCTCCCTTTATGTTAAAAAAAAGCATTGATTTACTTTACTGGTGGCACTGTAAGTAAAGAGCTAAATGGTTTTGTGGGTAATGTAAAAAATCATGAAACAGAGACCAAGACTTCAAAAAGTCAGACTTTTAGTTTAAAACAAATCATGTAAGTTTTTTTTTTTGTTGTTGTTGTTGTTGTTGATGTTTTTTGTTGAAGATAAATATGCAACCAACAAATTATAGAGTGGATTTAATTTTTTTAGTAACATCTGTAACCTCAATGCGAAAGTGAGAAACTCAGGAAAACCTGAAGATTAAGCCATGTATGTTTTTGGAATTTCTAAGCTTACATGCACAAATAGATGCAATTAGTAACAAATTACAATCTCTGGCAGGTGAATGCTGTAGTTAACATAAGACCCTAGAGTTAGAAATGGCAATTTTGGTCACATTCATGATCAAAACTCATTATACTAAAATACAACATTCAATGTATACCAGTCATCTACAACATTTATACAATATTTAACATTTATATTTGTCACGAGCTATAGTAGGGTAAGCACAGAAGCCTTAGCAGTTAGCCCGTGTAGCGTGGATGGTAAACCCAAACGCGGAAGCAACACGAGTAGGCAGGATAACCACGCAATTTATCTAAGAACTCTCTTACACGAAGAGCTAGGATCTACACAAATAAATCCGCGTTCTAGCAACACACACTCAATCAAAGAAGCAACCCAAATAGGTGAGTACTCACAGAATAGTCGGCAAAGCGTCAGGTAAGGCATGGGCGAACTCAATGACTGAGCAATGTGAAGAGCCATTTTGTCTCCTTTTATGCTTCCTGAAAACCCGACCGTATTACTTCCGGGTCCTAGTGCCGGTCGTGTTACGAGTGTGCATGACAGTACCCCCCTGTCCAGGACCGACTCTCGACGGTCCTGGGGTGGAGGATGCCCGACGACGGTTGTCCCGGATGAGTTCGGGGTCTAGGACAAACCGAGCCGGAATCCAAGATCGCTCCTCGGGACCGTAACCTTCCCAATCCACCAGGTACTGGAGCCCTCTGCCCCGAGGACGTGAGTCAAGGATCCGGCGAACGGTGTAGGCGGGACCACCCTCAATGATACGGGGAGGAGGAGGAGCAGGGTGGGTGGGGGGAACCATTGGTGAAGTGATGAATGGTTTGAGCTGGGAGGTGTGAAATACCGGATGGATCCGGAGCGCCGCAGGCAGCTGGAGCCGGTAGGTGACAGGATTGATACGGAGGGTAATGCGGTATGGACCGATGAACCTGGGTGATAGCTTTTTAGATTCTGTGTGAAGGTGAAGGTTTCTGGTTGAAAGCCATACTTTGTCACCTACATTGTACAATCGTCCCGGCGGGTGTCGACGGCGATGTTGAGTGGCGTAGCGGTTGTTGGCCTGTTGGATGGCGGCATTTGCTTGGTTCCACAGCCGTCGACACCGGCGAACCAACTGTTGGGCTGACGGCACCTTAACCTCCGGTTCCTGATGATCGAACATCGAAGGTTGGAAACCGTGGCATACCTCAAATGGACTGAGATTGGTGGCTGAAGAGACATGGAGATTGTGAGATAACTCAGCCCATAGGAGGTAGCGGGCCCAGGAGCGCTGGCGATCGGCAACAAAGCATCTCAGGTAGCGCTCCAGTTGTTGGTTGGTCCGCTCCGTCTGACCGTTAGTCTGGGGATGATAACCAGAGGATAGACTACAGGTGGAATTGATCAGACGGCAGAAGGCCTTCCAGAACCGGGCGGTGAACTGGGGCCCCCTGTCCGAGACGATGTCTTTTGGGAACCCATGCAGTCGGACTACGTGTTCTAAAATCAGCTCTGCTGTTTTTTTGGCTGATGGGAGTCCGGTGAGGGCCACCAGGTGCACGGCTTTGGAGAACCGGTCGACGATAGTTAAGATGGTGTTCTTCTCTTCGGAGGCCGGCAGGCCTGTGATGAAGTCGATGGCAATGTGCGTCCAGGGCCGATGGGGAACGGGGAGTGGTTGGAGTTCCCCCGGTGTCGGTTGGTTGGTATTCTTGGACCTGGCGCACACTGGGCATGCCTGGACGTACTCTTTGACATCACTCGCCATAGATGGCCACCAGAAGGCACGTCTGATGAATTGCAGGGTGCGGTTGGTGCCGGGGTGTCCGGATAATGGCGAGGAATGACCCCATTGCAACACCTCGGTCCTTACAGTTTTTGGCACGTAGAGTCGTCCAGGTGGCACACCTGCCGGTGCGGTTTCCATCGCCTGTGCACGGCGAACCCTCGTTTCCAGTTCCCAGTGAAGTGGTGCAATGATCTTGGTGGGTGTGATGACAGGCGCGGGGTCTGCCCGGGGAACGTCCTCTTCGTGTTGTCGGGAGAGGGCGTCAGCTTTGGTGTTCTTGGACCCCGGGCGGTAGGATAGGTGGAAGTTGTAATGTTCGAAAAATAGTGCCCACCGCGCCTGTCTCGGGTTGAGCTGTTTTAAGTTGCGGATGGTGATCAGATTCTGATGGTCGGTCCAGACGATGAACGGCTCTCTGGCACCCTGGAGCCAGTGTCGCCATTCTTCCAAAGCCCACTTTATGGCCAGCAGCTCGCGGTCCCCTACCCCGTATCACTGCTGAGTGGGGTCAAATTTTTTGAAAAAGAAACTACAGGGATGTAGCTTCTGGTCTGGACCTCGTTGAGAGAGAACAACCCCGGCGCCCACATCCGAAGTGTCCACCTCCACAATGAATGGTTTACTTGCATCTGGGTGCAGTAGAATTGGGGCGTTGGTGAACCGGTGGCATAGGTCATGAAAGGCGGTGATGGCGGAAGGGTTGAGGTTGAAGTGATGAGAAGAGGGTCGAGTCAGAGCGGTTAAAGGGGCGGCAACCGTACTGTAGTCCCAGATAAAGCGACGATAGAAGTTCGCAAACCCGAGAAACCGTTGAAGTTGCTTGAGGGTCTTGGGTAGGGGCCAGTGACGCACAACTTCCAGTTTCTGCGGGTCCATGGCCACACCCTGGGGCGAGATGACAAAACCCAGGAACGTGGTGGAGCGCTCGTGAAAGGCGCATTTTTCCAACTTACAGGACAGTTGGTGGGCGAGTAATCTCTTAAGGACCGCTCTGACATGCTGGGTGTGTTCCTCGGCGGTGCGTGAATAAATAAGGATGTCTTCTAGGTAAACGAACACCCACCGCCCTAGCATGTCCCTAAGGACATCATTGATGAACTGTTGGAAGGCGGCGGGTGCGTTGCAGAGTCCGAATGGGATGACCAAGCTCTCGTAGTGTCCAGTAGGGGTGATGAAAGCCGTCTTCCACTCATCGCCCTCCCTGATGCGCACCAAGTCGTAGGCGCTCCGGAGGTCCAACTTTGTGAAAATGGTGGCACCAGAGAGGGCGTCCAGGGCTGAGTTGGTAAGCGGCAAAGGGTGTCTGTTCTTAATGGTGATGTTATTAAGCCCCCGATAATCGACACAGGGACGTAAGTCGCCCCCTTTCTTCTTTACAAAGAAGAACCCCGCTTTGGCAGGCGAGGAGGAGGGCCGGATGGTGCCGTGGCGAAGGGCGTCAGAAACATATCTCTCCATCGCCTGTGTCTCATCGGCGGAGAGGGAGTAAAGATGGCCGCGGGGGGGGACCGAGCCCGGCTGAAGTTCAATTGTCAGGTCATAGGGGCGATGAGGAGGAAGGTGTGTGGCTCGTCTCTTGCAGAATACTTCAGCCAGGTCTCGGTAGATGCCGGGGATGGCATTGGTGTCGACATCGGGTGCCTCGGACTCCCTAGAACACGTCCCAGCCGGGCCCCGCAGGCAGAGTTCGGTGCAGGTCGGCCCCCACTGCAGGATCCGGTTCTGCGTCCAGGAGATGAGGGGGTCATGTTGGAGCAGCCAGGGGTGTCCGAGGATGATGGGTGGTGATGAAATGGAGGTGAGGTGGAACTGGATCCGTTCATGATGTTGGCCGATGGCAAGGGTGAGCGGCTGAGTCTGAGTGGTGATGGGGCTGGAGGAAAGGGGCCGACCGTTGACAGAGGTGATACGAACGGGCTGGGATAACACCTCAAGTTCCACTCCTAGTTCTTTGGCAAACGAAGAGTCAATAAAGTTACCTGCGGCACCGGAATCGATGAACGCAGTACTTCCGACCCGTTTGTGGCCAAACCAGAGGTGTACTTTGACCGTGAGATGGGAATTATGGGGTGTGATGACCGAGAGGTGGAGGGGGCCCGGTGAACTGCCCCGTTTGCTCACCGGGCCTGAGCGTTTCCCGGGCGAAGTGGACAGAGGGCCCTGTGGTGCGCCGCTGACCCACAGTAGGCGCAAAGTCCTTTTCTGAAGCGTCGTTCCCGTTCTGCAGCGGTCAAGGAGGCGCGTCCTAGTTGCATGGGTTCCCCAGCTCCGGTGTTAACCACGGCGGGAGGTGGAGGTCCGACAGGTGCCATGGCGATGGTGGTGAAAGAGGGACGCATCTCAGGAACCGGGGCGTGAGGGTATGAAGGTGATGTAGTGGGTGGCAGGGTCCGGGGGGCTGGCCTCGGACGAGAGAACAGGCGCTGGTCAATGCGAAGGGCGAGCTGAATCAGTCCTTCCAGCGTGGCGGGAATCTCTCGCCCAGCGAGTTCATCTTTAATCCGTGAGGCCAGTCCCTCGTAGTAGGCCGTCCGGAGGGTGGCGTCTCCCCAGGTGGTCTGCACGGCTAGAGTACGAAAGTCCGCTGTGTAGCGACTCACGGACGACCCTCCCTGCCGCAGATGATATAATTTGGTGTCGGTCTCCAGCTCAGCAGCAGGATGTTCAAATGTTAGTTTCAGTTGATGGGTGAACTCTCCGTATGAGTAGGCCGTGTCTGAATCTGATCTGAGGACCGCCGTGGCCCACTCAGCTGCCTGCCCGGATAGCAACGAAACGAGAAGCGCAACACGCAGTCGGTCTGTGGAGTATTTGCTGGAATTAAACTCAAACACAAGATCCAATGCAGTTAGAAAGACACTGCACTTCCCATCTGTGCCATCCCACTTATCCGGTAGAGCTATGAAAACATCAGAAGGGGGGTGGGGAGGCGGTGCCGCAGCCACTGCGATGGGCGTGGCAACAACCGAGTGAGCAGCCGCCCCACGGAGGGTCGCGTTCTCCTGCCGTAGCTCCGCCACCTCGCGGCGCAAAGCCGCGACGTCTTGGAGGTCCTTTTGGAGAGACACGACTTCTCCACGAAGCTTATTGATCAGCTCGGCATGCTGGTCAACCACATCACAGAGGCGAGCAAACTCCGCTGGGTTTACTGCTTTTGGCTCAGTCATTCTGTCACGAGCTATAGTAGGGTAAGCACAGAAGCCTTAGCAGTTAGCCCGTGTAGCGTGGATGGTAAACCCAAACGCGGAAGCAACACGAGTAGGCAGGATAACCACGCAATTTATCTAAGAACTCTCTTACACGAAGAGCTAGGATCTACACAAATAAATCCGCGTTCTAGCAACACACACTCAATCAAAGAAGCAACCCAAATAGGTGAGTACTCACAGAATAGTCGGCAAAGCGTCAGGTAAGGCATGGGCGAACTCAATGACTGAGCAATGTGAAGCGCCATTTTGTCTCCTTTTATGCTTCCTGAAAACCCGACCGTATTACTTCCGGGTCCTAGTGCCGGTCGTGTTACGAGTGTGCATGACAATATTTAGTTTATACACCTGCTACGACTCATGGTGTCCTTGTAAAATTCTCAGTAGATCTTGGCACTTTTAAGGTCTACAGCAGCTATGTACCATTGTACAAACGGAGACAACAGACCTATTAGAGTCCTGATCTGGTCTGAGCTCCAGGGTAACTGGGTCAGGATTTGGGTGATTCTCTGTGTGCAGCTTCTCTGAAGGATAGTGTGTTTCTGTCTCACACAACATACACTGGATAAGAAGCAGATCCTCTGTGACTCCAGTAAGAATAAAACTCTTTACTACGGGTACAGAGCCAGTGTACACACATTATGCTGCTCCTCAATCACACAGCAAAGGTAAACACAGTCCACAGTCCACATTCAGCACCATGGCAAGCGCCACAGAGTGAAAGAAAGGGGTGGGGCTACAAAATTTCTAGGCTATATAAAATCAGATAAATATAGTGAATACAAACTATTTAATTGACACACCATTTTATTACCATTTTATTTTATTTGCAAAGGGACATTTTGCAAAAAGACTGAAATCTCCGCTGCAGAGGATGCACCTACAGTATATTCACGTTTCATGCGAATTACATCATCTGAAATGAGCTTTCCATTAGTTTATATAAAAGCAGACATTTTGCGTTGTATAATTATATATTTTTCACGTCTGTCAGGCAAGTATAGAGTTTTGGTTTATTTTTTCATGCGGTCAAGTTCACAAAATCATAACGTTTTGTCATCACATGTGTAATGCAATGAGCGTGCACTACTATTCAGCATAAACCCTTAAACCTAAGCATTTTTCTAGATTAAAGTTAGAGAAAGTGAACATGTAAAGTTTCATGTTTCAGATGTTTATCTATATTTGAGGTGAGTCAAAATATTAATATATCAATTATCCTCTGATAAACTAAGTTTAATTTAAATTAAGAATGTCTAGTTTTATTTATTTATTTTAAAAAGTGCATAAAAAGCATTGGTTGTGTTTAGAGTGATTAAAATGTACTTGAATTTATCTGATAAATTACGAACTGTAATAAAACAGTATTTAACACAAATATATAATATGGTAGTATATACATTGGAAAAGCTATTTACACATGAGTGCTCAAATGTAAAGCAAATAAATATCAAATAAGTAGAGAAAGTTCATTTAATGACAAAATGTGAGGGTCACATGATCATAACTTATCTTAGATGGAGAATGATGGTCATAATCTTAAATAAACAACCTTGCTTTGGTCATGTGACTTTATTTTACAGTGAGATTACTAAGAGTCTCTGATAATCTGTTCCACTGAATGAAGAACAACTGCAATGTCATGAAGTACTGGACACTAAGCCTGATGAGAGAGAGGGTGAGGTTTATATTATCACCGCTTACTAGTTAGTCAAGCAGTACAGATAAACATATAGGAGTAAAATTATGTTGTTGTGCTCAGCAGTTATGATAAACAATAATTTCATGACACAGTTAGAACTCGTCCCACTGATTAATACACACAGCCTGATTTATTTGGGAACATTTATTTATTTCTCTTCTCACAGATCCAGCCTTGTTCATGAGAGCACCATCTGTCATTCCAGTGCTGTGTATCAGGATACCCAGTCTCACCACAGTCCTCATCATTATTGTAATTATCTGGTTGATGCTGAGCCCATTTACTGGAACTAAGACAACCTGATTTAGTCTTCAGTACTGAGATTCCAAACAAATCACAACAGAATGATCTCTGATCAATAAACATATCAAAGAAAAAGGATTCATCTAGGTTTATTTATTTACTCTACAGTCTCAAATGCGCTATATATATATATACACATGTGGTCTCTTACCCAGAGGTCAGTAGTGTACCATCCACCCATTTCCACTCTCCTTCTGTGTCTCTGTCACTCAGACCAATCCAAGCATGAGCTCCATTTAGCTGTTTAGTGATGAAGTCCTGTGTATTTGATAGCAGAACAACTTGAGAACTTTTATCATTATGTAGCAGTGGACACATACTGTAGAGCATACTGACTCCACCAAAGCTACAACATGCTCTTTCTGTGGGAGGGAGGAAACACTAGACCATATCTTTCCAAGTTGTGATAGATTAGGGCTAATGTTAGCGCTCTGAGAGAATTGATAGTGAGTTTTAGACAAATCCTGACCGAGAACCTTTATATCCTTGGCCTGAGATACTCACCTGCACAAAAAGAACAGATTTTCATACTCAATTTTTACAGTTCAGGCCAAACCAGCTACCTGTCTCTCACATGTACAAACCAAATGAAAGGCAGTGTCACACTGAACCCAGAACTGATGATGAAAACACTTTTAAAGGTCAGACTGTAGATTTAATTTGTTTTTGCTAAAATGACGCACAGACTGCAGGAATTCTGTAAGGTTTGGCGACAGGGTGAGGATTTATGTTGTGTAAGTTTTTTTTTTTTTTTTTCATTTGATTGTATGTTACTTTACTATATTCCCAGCATTTATATAATATTATTTACAGAGGCTCTCAGGTTTGGGTGGAGGCAGGCAAGGCATAGACACAGATGTAAAGACATTTAATAAACAAAACTAAACACAAACTGGAACAGGATTCAGAACATGAACAACACGACCAATAGTTTGATTAGCTGAGACTTGACAGACTAGAACAGAAAGGGTCATGTTAAAACAGATGCGAAACAACTTGCTGTTCTTATTGGCTTTAACATTTTTAACTACTTTTTAAAACTACTTTAAATGTTATTTATTTAATGATAGTAAGGTAAACATTTGATTAATGGTTAAAATCTCTCTCACCTGTTCCTCTGCGCTGTTTATGATCACCAGGTCTGCTCCTTTGTCTCTGCAGTCCTGTCTGCTCTCAGTCCAGTTCTTCTTCTCAGTAGACATGAAATAAAGACTGGAGCTGAAGCTGACACACCTCCCTTTGTCTGTGAAGTTAAACAAAGAGAATTTACAAAGTTCAGAACACAGTTTCTGTGTCGCTTGTGTAGAGACATGATTTATTTTTCACCATATAGGCTATATGATATAAGATTATTATTATTATTATTATTTTTAAATAAAACCTTCATGCTAAATCTACTTACCCAAATCACAAAATGTCTTCAGGTATACATCTCTCTCCTTCTTTAACTTGTCTCTCTCTATAGTCAGGTTGTTGTAACTGGTCTGTAACTGGTTTCTCTCTATAGTCAGGTTGTTGTATCTGGTCTGTAGCTGGTTGTTTTCTGTATTTAACATACTGAACTTGATCCACAGCAGTGTGATGGCAGTCAGCAGGAGAACACACAGCAGCACCACACACACTGCACTCACTCTATAGCACCTGCTCCATGCAGTGTCTCCAGCTTGAGGTACATGGACACAAAGACAAATATTTTAGCCTCTACAAAATTGGACCCATCATTTACAGTTTAGTCTCAACAGCCTCATATCAACGCCATTCAGCAGTGAGCTGGAGAACATCGCTGCAACTTTATCTAGCCATCATCTAAATAAATAAATAAATACAGCTGGCGGGGGCTTTGGAATGGTTTTAAAGAAAATTATTTTCAGATCTCAATCACGTCACCTGTTCCATCATATTCATGATGACTGCATGACAGAGTGAAGTTTTTTCTCCAGATTTATATGAAAACTTTCTTCTTAATAGTTTCATCACCTTTAACATGCAAAGTGCATTCTTAATTAAGCTAATTTGCATTAAGTGATGACCATAAGACTCCATAAAAATTCAATTGCACAAACAGCTAGAAGCTTGAAACAAATAAACAGAGGTAATGATTTTAATGATTTTTAAATCACCACCAAAATGATTTTAACTCAATAATATGAGAAATTTAAATATTTACTAATCTAGAGTGTAATGTTAATAATGCTAATAATAATAATAAGAAGAAGAAGAAGAAGAAGAGAAGAATCAAGCACTACATCTATGCTGATTTCATGGCCTTTTCGTAAGAATTAATCCAATGCATGTGAACAAAAGAGTCTTATTTTTTAAATGATATCCTCAGTTACACCTGTTTAGGAATATTACATTTTATTATTTTAATATTTTATTCAGTTTTATTGATGCTATGTCATGTAACCATTAGACAGACAGAGGCTTTATTAAACAAACAAAAAACAGAATAACAGAAAGATTGTGAAAATCTAACTGTGAACACCTGGGAGCTTAAATAAGCTGTGGACTATTGAACCATTCCGGAGGACCATGTGCACCATTGGTCAAACATTGTATCCTGAATGCGATGCCGTGTATCAGAATGATAATGTACCAAAACGGACAGCAAGATAGCTGGGAAGTCATCAGGAACAAGACAGCAGCAGAGTGCTCAGGGTGGTGAAGACAAGGCCCCTCGAAGCACCACTCTCCAATGAGCGCATCGGCTGCTGGTCATCTCAGGGACACTGATGGTATAATAATACCGCTCTGTACTTATACAAAAGGAATGATTACTGATTATCACTTGAATCTGTGTTATTTGATATTTGATTTAATTAATGTGCTCACTACAAGCGAGAAACAGTAACTTTTGCTCTAATTGTTGTTTAAGTGTTTCCATGTATTCACAAAAAATGTAATATGATGTGTTAAACGGTTCATGGAATAGTATGTGTTAAGCTTAGTTAAATAATTTTGTTTTATTTGTTTACATTTTATTTAATTATTATTCATCCGAAATAGTGATGTACTTTTTTGTGGTTTTTCATTTAAGGTTATCGACCACTTGGTTGAATCCACATTGAACAATTGTTGTGTAACCTGCAAAGCTGCCAGACACAAGAATTAAAAGTGATTCCAGAATTGATCCTCATGTCCCCCGTAGTTGGCTAATGGCTTTTTTCAAGTTTGAAGCAGAAGTTGATGTGCAAATTCCCAGATAACTCGGCAATCTACCAGATTTAATATATACACATTTTTTTACTTTTATTCATTTATTTATTGAATCTGAATTGCAAAGGGGTGCATACAGAATGTAAGGGCTGTTAGTGGCCCTTTTGGCTCCATCATTCATGGAATAGCAAGCAAATGAGTAAGTGAGAGAGATTATTCTTGTTGAGTACCATCTGTATTAGTCATATAAACACATCAGTGGAATAACTATATGAGCAGTTTGACAGCTGAATATACTAAACACCATTTTAAGACTTTTACTAATCTTGCTAAATAATTCTCTGAAACACAAATTGTCTATAACAAAACTTTTGAAAAAACATTTGAAAACTGTTCAAAAGAAGATTGAACTTCCTGATTAGGAAGGTGGGTTGCACATCATGGTGTATAATACCAGAAAAAAATAATGCAACTCAGTTGCAAACTCAGGTTGATGCTAAACCAAGTTTCTGTTATGCATAAAAAGTCCAATGCACAAGAAGTGAAATACAACCTCTCTGTGTACTGTAATAATGATAAAAGTATCTGGTATGCACCAGGAACCTTGTTGTGCATACCAGAAACTTGTTGGTGGTCATCAGTTGATTGTAATTTTTTTTTAAAACACTTCCAGTATCTCTTTAAGTGCTTTGTAATGAAGCAATAGTTCAGGATGAAAGTTCTATTTGAGTCCTATTGAGCTAGAATTTACAGCAGAGAAACAAACTACATCTCTACCGCCACCTACTGTTTCCGGCTGTATAAATATGCATGCATGCCAGGGATCAGAACCGATGTTACAATGTGCGTGCAGACCTGCGGAGGGATTAGGGAGGGGGAGAAATCGTGCTCTGGAATGGAATGGAACAATCGTTCCCATTGAGAAAACACCCTTAGTCAGCTCCTGACCATTAACCTCTTAGGGTGCTTGACCCAGAGGCCAAAGGTTTCAGAGAGCACCACAGCTACCTGAGACAAGGTGAGGGACGTGAGATTCAAGGGTCCACTTCCAGGCCAACAATGAATCCTTACCAGTAACCAACTGACTACAAAATGGTTCTTCCCAGGTCAAAATTTGAGTCGTACATGTGGAATTTTACTTCCACATGTACGACTCCATGTTAACCCCAGGTTCTACAAAACCTCCTCTGAAACAGATGAACCACAGTGCATCTGAGATGGAAAGGGATTCCCAAGAGTAAGGGAGAACTGAAGGGTTTATCTCATTCCAGATCATGATTTACTAGATTCTCAGTGGCAAGATGCATATTGAGGAACATTTAGAGGTCATAAGCCAGCAGGAAAGCGTCATGAATGGGTATTGCTGCTGATGTTGCCGTGGGGTTACAAAAGGCAGGCATAAGTGCAGAGGGTTTCTTTAAAACAAGAGAGTCTTTTTTTATTAACAAAACATGAATAATAAAGAGACAAAACAAATTTAAACAAAGAAATCAAACTCTTACTATAAACAAAAGCATAGAGCGCAACACAGGCTCTTTAGCGCAAAGAGACGTGGAGCTGAAACTAAACAGAGACAAGACAAACCAGAGACAAGATGAGACTAGAAACAGGGAGAGACCAGAGACAGAGAGAGACTAGAGACTACTGATTGAGCGGATTACATTTACATTTAGGCATGTGGCAGACGCTCTTATCCAGAGCGACTTACAAAAAGTGCTTTAAAGTTTACATCACTGGATAGATAATTACACTTGGTTAACTAGGTCAATAACTAAGTGCCATTAGTCCAACACAACTGGGAAGAGGTTTTTTATTTTATTTTTATTTATTTATTTATTTTTTGGGGGTGGTTAGTCCTGTAAGTACTGGAAAAATAGATACGTTTTGAGTCGTCGTTTAAAGATCGTCAAAGTCTCTGCTGTACGGACATCTAGAGGAAGTTCGTTCCACCACCTAGGTGCCAGAACAGAAAAGAGTCTGCATGAATGTCGCCCTCGATCCCTGAGAGATGGTGGGATGAGGCAAGCAGTGCTGGAGGATCGGAGGGAATGCGGCGCAGTGCGTGGTGTGAATAGAACAGAGAGGTAAGTGGGTGCTGGGCTATTTATAGCTTTGTAGGCAAGCATCAGTGTTTTGAATTTGATGCGGGCAGCTACAGGAAGCCAGTGCAGGGAGCGGAGGAGTGGGGTGGTGTGGGAGAACTTGGAAAGGTTGAAAACGAGACGTGCTGCTGCATTCTGGATCAGTTGCAGAGGACGATGAGTCTCCAGGGATGAACAACAGTTCGCTTTTACTCAGATTGAGTTTCAGCTGATGGCGAACGCGGACATGACTTTGTCAGATGAGCTGAACACATTCAATGCTCCCTTTGAGGCTGCAGCTAAAGACGCCAGTGATGCTAATGCTAGCGGCACTAACAGCTGCAGACAGGAAGTCACTGCCAGTACCGGAAACGCGTTCATCATTTCCGAGCATGACGTGATGAGAGCCTTCAAGCGAGTGAACACCAGGACAGCAGCAGGACCAGACGGCATAGTCCTCAGAGCCTGCGCAGACCAGCTAGCACCTGTGTTCACAGAGATATTCAACCTTTCCTTATCTCAGTCGGTGATCCCTACATGCTTCAAAGAGTCCATCATTGTTTCTGTTCCAAAGAAACCCCATCCTGCTTACCTCAACGACTATCGACCTGTAGCCCTCATCCGGTAGTGATGAAGTGCTTTGAACGAGACTTCATCTCCTCACTACCTGACACACTCGATCCACTTCAATTCGCTTAACATTCAAACCGCTCTACAGATCACGCTATTGCTCATCTTCTTCATACATCTCTCACTCATATGGACACTAGAAGGGGGACTTATGTTAAAATTATTTATATCAACTATAGCTCAGCATTTAATACCGTAATTCCCTCCACATTTACCACCAAGCTGGAGCACCTGGGACTCAGCTCATCTCTGTGTCAGTGGATCTCCAATTTCTTAACTGGCAGACCACAGGCCATAAGGATGGGCGGACATGTCTCAGCCTCCATCACTCTCAGCACTGGAGCACCCCAGGGTTGTGTTCTGAGCCCACTATTGTACTCACTGTACACACACGACTGCTTAGCCTCTACCAACTCCACCACTATCATTAAGTTTGCTGACGACACCGCCTGATAACTGGCAACTATGAGACGGCCTACCTGAAGGAGATTGGAAATCTGGAAAACTGGTGCCAGAGGAACAATCTCCTACTAAACGTCAGCAAGACAAAGAAGTTGATAGTGAACTTCAGTACAAAGCAGAAGAGGAACTACCAGACCCCCGTCATCAACAAGAGCCCAGTGGAGAGAATGGACAGCTTCCGATACCTCTGTGTTCACATCATGCAGGCCCTGTCATGGTCCTGTCACATCAACATCGTGGTGAAAAAGGCCCGGCAGCGTCTCTACCACCTCAGACGACTGAGAGACTTTAGACTGCCCTCTAAGGTGCTCAGGAACTTCTACTCCTGCACCATAGAGAGCATCCTGACGGGAAACATCTCAACCTGGTTCGGGAACAGCACCATGCAGGACAGATGAACTCTACAGAGGGTGGTGCGATCAGCTGAGTGCATCATCCACACCGAGCTCCCTGACCTGCACTCAATCTAAAGCAAGCGGTGCTGGACCAAGGCCAGGAAAATCATGAAGGACCTCAGCCACCCCAACAATGGACTGTTCTCTCTGTTGAGGTCAGGAAAGCGATTCCACTCTCTGAAGGCGAACACAGAGAGACTGAGGAGGAGCTTCTTCCCGCAGGCGATACGGTCTCTTAATCAGTACACCACACAGTACTGATACACTTTCCACATCCAAACGTTTCTGCACTCACTCTGGACACTAGTGGTCACTGCACCCTCATAAACATTATGCACATAAGTCACTTTAAATAAGCACACAAGTCACTTTAATATGACACTTTACAGCATATTTGCACATCCCTGAACATTCCGTTCTATTCTATTTATGTTCACTCCATTCCCACATAAATTTCCACAATTCTACATTTCTATTGTACAGCTAGGTTTTTCTTATTTTTACTATTTTTCCTATATTTTTCTTATATCTTTCTTATAGTGTATGTTTGTATTTTGTACTATACAGATATTTTATTCTATTCTTTTATTCTTTCTTAGAATTTTTTATTTACTTTATGGTTTGTTCCTATATTCTTTCTTAGTTAATTTTTTTTTCATATTTATTTATTTCCTATTAATATTCATTGTTTTAAGGTCATAGGCAGTCGTCCAAGCATTTCACTGCATATCTTACTGTGTATGACTGTGTATGTGACAAATAACATTTGAATTTGAATTTAAACTGGTTGTTGTAGATGGGGGTGATGAACTAGCCGGGTTAGTAACTAAAGGAATTAGTATCTAACAAAGTTAGTATCTGCTCCTGCAAGAGAAACGAACACACAAAGCTAATCACAAACAAGAGGCTAATCCATACTAGATTAAAGCCATGACCGGCCAAACCAACTAGTGGCTAAACCGACTAGCGGCCCAACCTACTGGAGGCTAACCCTACTAGTGGGTAAATCTACTAGCAGCTAAACACTAGCAGCTAAACCTATTAGCGGCTAAACACTCAAGTGGCTAAACATACTATTACAAATAACTAGGGATGCATCGATACCGGTATCTGGTATCGGCCTCGATACCACATTTTCTAAAGTACTCGTACTAAAGTCCCCCGATACCAGGGACCGATTACACAGTCTGAGAAATGTCTATGTTTGAGCGGCGTGTAAGTGGTTAATCACAAGCGCCGAGTACCCGCCCCCAGACCCCGGATGCAGCTCAGAGCGGGGAGAAGGCGAGGTGAAACGAGACATTTCAGCCGTGTGGAATTATTTCAAAGTAAATGAAGATGACAAAACAAAGGCGGACTGCAAATTGTGCTCAGCGAAATTGTCAAAAATCAAGTTTTTATTAAGTACTTGTTATCGGTATCGGTGAGTACTCGTACTCGTACTCGTTTTCCAAAAAAGTGGTATCGGTGCATCCCTACAAATAACTAAACATACAAGGAACTAAACAAGAGGCAAACAAACACTGGAGACACACAGAACAGTACTTACATAGACCTAGAGACACACACATACTTGAATAGAACAGCTCCACAACTCAAATACACAAGAGACATACAAATTATAACACTAGAGCCTTTTTTAAACATATTTTACAAAACATAAACCAAAACAAAAGGAATGCCCACATGACATTTTTAATGCTCAACCCAGTTACCCAGAACAAACAGCTTTTTATAGTGGATCTAATTGAGCCACCTCGGTTCAGGTGAGCTCCCTCATCAGCTGACCGAGGTGCCTTCTGGGAAACTGAGTCTACAAACCCAAAGTACAAACAACAAACTTATCGGACACACAGTGCTTTCTAAGGGTGAACCCTTGCATAAGGTGGACTCCTTAGTAATATGACACAGACAACACAAACACACATATAGATAATAATGACAGACTGCTTTGTCCTTCTCAGTATCTACACTCTATCCCCTCACCATCACCTCCACTCACTCAGAAACATGCTGAAAATTATCTGTAATTTATATAAGCCTGATTTGCTGCATCTCTGGAAACATTTTTAGCCTTGCAAACCTTACCAATACGTGGATCCGCATCTGGGTCTGTCTTTGTGTCACTGACTTCAGGATCAGGGTCATGACCTCTAACAGCATCTACTGTACACTCTCATAAATATCCACCACCATTTCCATTCACTCAGAAGAATGCTGAAACATCTTTAATCTGTAGAAGACTCACTAAAACACTAAACTACTGTGTCTCTGTGTGAGGACATGTGAACTGATGTACTTACTTCCTACTGTACACTGAATTAAATGTGCTTCTGTCAGTAAAGGAAGTTACACATTGGAGGAGGAGCACCTGTGGCTTCTTGAGGTAAAAGTGTGAAGACATTTGAGCTGCAGTTTTTACTCATAGACTCATAGCTCTTTTTTAATGTAAAGCAGTTATGTACATATAAAAAAATTAATTGTTGTTTTATAATGGTGTATGCATTGTACCAATTCAGTTTGTTTGAATAATACACTTTAGTTTTTTTGTAAATTGGTCGATGTGTTGTTCTTCTTGCTCACTGGGTTTTAAAGCATCATCGCCACTAAGCTAAAGATCTCTTTTTAGTGTAACTCTGGTTATAGAATTAATCTGATTGTTACAACAGGAATAAGAGAGAGAACAATACATGGCATAGCCTCCATCATGTACACTCACTCAAAGACACACTGGAACATCTCCAATCTATAAAAAAAAACAAAAAAACATACCTATGTGTTGTGCTTCTAGGCGTCTCAGTGTGTCAGCGTCTTCCTCCTCTGTGTCAGCGTCATGACCTTTAACGTTGTCTACAAACTCATAGATAACTATTACCATCTCATCCTGCTTGGACGTACACTGAAACATCTTTAATCTATAAAAGACTCAATAAAACAGGAAATGACTGCGTCTCTATGTGGAAGTGACTGACAGACTGAGCCTCTGTACTCGGGAGTAAATGTGCTGCTGCCAGTAAAGGATGACAGAGGAAGTTAAAAATAGAGACGAGTAGCATCAGCGTCAAAGTGTCAAGACATTTGAGCTGCAACTTTCACACATAGTGTGCATGTTCTTGTTAAAGGCCAGCAGTTATATGCAGGTGGAGAGTAGATTCCTTCCTGTGGCCGATGCCGGTGAACGGAGGGCTTTCGTTCGCATATAATTTCGCGTGACTTATATGGTTTCTCTTGTTCTTTTGCAGATTCCGATACCAGAGGGGGCTATTGTCCGAGGACACCGCCGAGAAGGAGCCTACGCTCTAGGGCACCTGCAAGCTCGCTGCGCCGTGCCTTAGTCTTAAATTCTTACCAGTATAGTACAAAGGCCAAATGTGAGGGGAATAAACCACAGAGGTGGTGGACAGCCCTGAAAATCTCATAAGTTTCTCTCTTTAATGTCTCCACTTATTCCACTTTAGCTTTTAGCCTCAGCTAGCTACAGTAACACTCCATGGGTTGAATTCGAAATAGTGTAACATGGAAAGCTAGAGTGCTATGTAGGATGGAGAATTCCTTGTTACACAGTAAGTATCCTTCTTCAGGAGTTAAGGGTTATTAGAACCCCTGTTAAGTGGACTTATGTTATTAAAGGTCCCAGAGCTTTTATTCTCTATTATCAGCTGTCATGGAATGCCTCTTGTCCACTGAAATTGTTTGGTTTGAACTAACTATTGTATATAATATGTAATAGCTAGAGGTTATTATTGTCTTGGAAGTTTCTTCATTCCAATTGTTCCCAGTTTACCTTGAGCTTGAATACATTGGAGTCATTCGTGCTTGGTCATGCAAGTTGAAACAGCAATGCATAAAATAAATGAATAGCAGTTGAGGGTAAAGGACCCAATAGTGTCAACTTGGCGATGCATGGTGTTTGAACCTGAAAACATCTGACCAGTAGTCCAATAACTTAACTAATGAGCTGCCTCTGCCAATAATAATTCTGGCAAACATAGGTGTTTACGTATTTCAAAATCAGATGTGAATTACACAAAGAGTTGATTTTACCATCTGAATGGATAGTCTAGAAAAAACTAATTGCATTATTGTAATTGGATGAAAAAAAAAACTTCCACCACATCCACCTACAGATGTTACTCAACCAGAATTGGACCACTACCATTGCGGCACCCGGCAGCGGCATTAAGGTTGTGCGTTTGCCGGATTTACGCCGCTAAGTTGCGCTATAACCATAGGCCTCAGGTCTTAGTACAATCTCTCAAGCATTAATGAGCTGCAGCTGTCACACCTGTGCCACCTCAGTCCCGGGGGATAAGATCTGGCTCACCTGATTACTGAGCCGCCTCTTTGTCTCCCCCTGGTGTGTCTATGTGTGTATGTTTCACTAAATTAAGTTTACCTCTGTCTCCCTTGTGTGTCGTTCTATTTATAACTGCCGGCCCCGTAGACATTTGTCTGTTCACCGTCTGTCTCACCTGAATGTTGTGTGTGTGAGCGGGGCGCGTCATAAAGAGTCTTCAAGTGCCGTTGAGGTCAAGGTCAAGTTCATGACTCACTCACTCCTATGAATATTCCTGTTTTTCGCCGAATTGGTCCATTTGTGTTCCTAGGACTTTGTGACACGGCGCGTCCGCCCACGGCTCCAGCTACTGTTCCTGAATTTGTTAATTTCTTTGGTTTTGTTTTGCAACCTTATTTGTGAGTGAAAATAATAAAGAATGATTCAAAAGCATTTCCCTGCATCTGCGTCCACTCTCTTGAATGAAACCATGACAGCAGCTCATCGACAGCTGCACATGATACTGTATCATATAAATTCAAGCCAAACATTATAATTAAATGAACGCATAATCACAGTACTAAAATTACAGTACAAATTTTTTATTTAAATTAAATATAGTAATTTCTTATCTACATTGAATTTAACAAAAATAAACATTAACACAGTGTGACCTTATAATTTATTACATGTAATTAGAAAATCCACAAAAGGGTTTTGTGTCAGCGCTGGTGTTTTTGCATTCTTATGATTAGAATCAAATGCAGTACGCTGTTATGATCATCATCATTTTCTTTAATAAATAATGACAACATTTTTAAAATGTACATTTCTGCATTCCAGTAGCACATAGCTCTTCAAGCTTTTATTTTTAATTGATCATACAATTTGTTTACTTTTGTGGCACTAGACTGTAGGTTTTAGCTATTTCAGTGTGTCCATGCTGTAAGGTGTAAATTTAACTAAGGTACATGTAACTAAGTCTGTCTTGAAACATAATGCAATAATGCAGATCAAGTATAATACACCTGTCCATGAATAAAAAATGAATATTTAGACCCAGTGATGGCTGGTGCAAAATTTTTGTTGGGGGGTCGCAAAGAAAATTAAACTTTTAATAATCGCCTGTATATAGCCATTTATCAGATGATTGCGCATCATTACTACTAGTATAAAATGAAGGCATGACTCACATCGCATCCAGTCAGCCAGATCCGAAGTGGATGAAAAGCACCGAGTGTAAGCTCGGCCATGATCACATGACTGCTGCTTAATTAGGAGATCAGGTCGATCTGGTCCAAGCTCTTAAACTTCGCCTTGTTTAGAAGTATTTTAACAAATAAATTACAGTATTTCCTCTCATATATAGCTGCCTTCCACGTCAATCACTATTCAATACATTAACTAACAATCTGCTGACCGTTAATAAGACTCGTTGAGAATGGTCCAATCACATGAGACCAAATATTTAAAAACAATATTGATTCACTAAGAACAAAAGTGGAAGGTTTCGGGATGCACACAGTGCTGCGCCCCAAGGATGATTTGAAAATATCCAATTAGAACTCAGCCTCAAGTCACATGCTTTTCAAAAATTTATGTGCCTACATACACTCGTTTGACCGGCGCCCTGCGTACACGAATGTACTGTAACAGGTAATAAAATGGAGTTTAATTGTTTGAATTTACACAAAATTGTTCATTTCATATACCTGATATAAATGCCTGATTGAGATGAGTCCTTGCCCCTTAATATCCTGTATTGTCACCTAAAGCCAGCACAACTTCCTGTTTTGTCTCCTCCTCTTCCCTTTTCCTGATGAAACTGTATGGAAGAGGTATGTTATTTCTGACTCCTGCTAATCTAATTTAATCTTTATTTTTATTATCAATTTATGTCTATTTATGCCATTTTTTTACTTTTTGAGTTTTATTATTAATTTTGTCCTAAACATGTGGAAATCAAGCACATGATGTACATCACATTAATTTTATAGGAAGAACAAGGGCAAATCACACTCAGAGGCTGTCTGTTCTTTTGTGTGTCAGAGAGAAGAGATTAAAGGCTTCCATTGAACTGCCACCTGTGTCCTGTGTCTAATTCACACAATGGAGAGTTTTAACTGGAGTGACCGGTTACACGAACACAAATGAACATAATAAAGTTTAGATTTTTTTTTATTATTATTATAGAAGAGAGATTACAGTAACTGGGGGTCTGTGTGTGTTCACCTCGGAGAGCGCTGTCGCATTATATTCAGTGAGTAGACTATATATTTGTTCATTGCATTTCTGAGGGAGTATGTTTGCAGTTTTATCGATTAATCTATCGATCAGCCTATTGATCAACGGCCCTCACTTTGGAACACTGCTTTACAGTGTTTATTGTAAAGCAGATACACGCATTCATCATGAAAGATCTATTGTAAAACTAAATAAAATTTATGTTTGCTTCAGCATTGGAAACAATATTGTTTTAGGCTAACTTATTATACATTTTTGCATTCTTTGTTGTACTTCTCTTTTTGCGCACATGCACAAGCACCTTTAAATTTGAACAGAAAATAATAATGAGCTGGTAGCACGTTATTTCCATATAACTTTGTAACGATTGGCTTTGTTAGAAAACCTAGTTACACTATAACGGGGTCTAGAATCCAACTTCCGTTGTGGTGTAGGCTTAGCAAAACAAGAAAAAGACAAACAACAACAAGTAAACCAAAACCCAAAGTGCATTAAGTGATCAACAGAAAAAAAAAAAAAAAATCAGGTGCACCAAAAAACAATATTTACAAAATATATACAAATATAAGTGTGTATGGATGGAGTAAATGTCCAAAGTCCGGATTATTGCGTTTAGCGTGTGTGTGTTGGGAGAGATGTATCGGTCTAAGCATTTTTATTGAGTATACCTGGGAGCACAAAAAGGGAGCAAGAGGGTTGTGAAGTGTTCGGCAAGGATTAATCCCCCAAAAAAAAAAGGTAAAATCCACTTTGCCGTGATCTCCACTCTCTCCCTTTCAAAAATCCACAGCGCTGTTTCTCCTCATCTCACCACCTTTCGCTTCTTCGCGGCAGTAGTTTAAAGGCGACCAGGTGACCTCCTGCGTCACTGCCGACCTCTCGCTACCTGGACGAGCCGTCTAGTGAGAGTACCTTCCGGGATCAAAACCCATGGTATGGAGCAAAAAAAAACAAACCCAAAAGAACTGCTTTAAGGGGCACAGCTGCCACTCCTTTGGCAGCTGATTCATTTTTTCCCTTATAAAAAGCCCTTTATGTGGCTGCGCTGCAACTTAAACAGCTGAATGAAGTTCAATTTACACAATAAATTAATAATTGTATTTGCTTTACATTTGTGCACTTGTGTGTAAATAGCTGTTTCAATGTTTATACTACCATATAATATATGTGTTTATTACTGTTTTATTGAAGTTTGTAATTTATTAGATACATTCAAGTAAATTTTAATCACTCTAAACACAATCCATGATTTTTTATGCCATTTTAAAAATAAATAAATATAACTATATAATTAATAATTAACGTTAACATTTTGACTCACCTGAAATATGGATAATCATCTGAAACCTGTAAGTTTACATGTCCACTTGCTCTAATGTTAACGTAGAAAAATGCTTATGTTTAAAATGAGTGTTAAAGCTGAATAGTAGTGCGCGCTCACTGCATTACATGTGTGACGACAAAACATTATGATTTTGTAAAATAATGAAACCAAACGTGCGCTATTCTGTACTGGTTTCTGTGAACTTGAGCGCGTCAAGAAAAAAGACAGCAGCTCTGTGTATACTTGCCTCACAGATGTGAAAAATATATCCTTATAGAACACGAAATGTCTGCTTGGAAATCTCCCGTTGTCGTCCTGTTTCGGCAGTGAATGCGACGGTAAAGCACATTCTGGTCTTCTACCTACTGTATGAACATATAAATGGCTAAAGTCTGATTACATTGTATTCAGCACAAACTGGGCTTCAGTAATGTGTGAACAGAATGTATGTACAAGTTGATATTTTAAAAAATAAAAGTTATACATGATTATTAAAAACAAAAATAAAATCACTAAAATAAAATCACTAAACACATTCATAACATTTGTGTACAATGTGTACTTTAGACCTGGATCTTTTATTTCTGAGCCTGGAGTTTTTACTTTAAAATGATGTGATAATCATCCTGCTCACTCATTCACAGAAATCTATTTTCTAAGCCATTTTTTGTTTAGAAAGGCCATATGTGAAGAGGTGTGAATGATCATGAATAATGCTGTATGCGACAATAACTCAGTGCCTCTGTTTGGTTTCAGATGGATTATAGAAACTGAGAATGTGAGAAACCTGTTATGCTTTCTATAGCTATATTGTATAGATGTCTGTGTGTGTAGTATTCACAGAGTTTCACCTCATTTTAGTCACGTTTCAAAAATATTTTTGCAGGCCTCCGAGTGGCGGAGCATCATCCGGAGATCGCTAGTTCGAATCCCGGGTGGTGCTGTAACCTCTCGCAGCCGGAGGTCTAGAGAGAGCTGATTGGCCGAGCTCTCTCAGAGGGGAGGGATGAGAGGTACATAGTGCTCCGACATTAAACAAGTAATTAATCAAGTACTTAATAAATGAATAAACAAATAAATAAATAGCTTAAATGAAGAAACAAAATTCCTTAATGACAATTATTTTAACATATATGTATATATCAGAAATAAAAATATTAATGTTTTTGTTTAATCCAATGAACACAAAAATATGACAAAATGGTCATCTTCAAGCTTTTATTTTTAATTGATCATACAATTTGTTTACTTTTGTGGCACTAGACTGTAGGTTTTAGCTATTTCAGTGTGTCCATGCTGTAAGATGTAAATTTAACTAAGGTACATGTAACTAAGTCTGTCTTGAAACATAATGCAGATCAAGTATAATACACCTGTCCATGAATAAAAAATGAATATTTAGACCCAGTGATGGCTGGTGCAAAATGTTTGTTGGCGGGTCGCAAAGAAAATTAAACTTTTAATAATCGCCTGTATATAGCCATTTATCAGATGATTGCGCATCATTACTACTAGTATAAAATGAAGACATGACTCACATCGCATCCAGTCAGCCAGATCCGAAGTGGATGAAAAGCACCGAGTGTAAGCTCGGCCGTGATCACATGACTGCTGCTTAATTAGGAGATCAGGTCGATCTGGTCCAAGCTCTTAAACTTCGCCTTGTTTAGAAGTATTTTAACAAATAAATTACAGTATTTCCTCTCATATATAGCTGCCTTCCACGTCAATCACTATTCAATACATTAACTAACAATCTGCTGACCGTTAATAAGACTCGTTGAGAATGGTCCAATCACATGAGACCAAATATTTAAAAACAATATTGATTCACTAAGAACAAAAGTGGAAGGTTTCGGGATACACACAGTGCTGCGCCCCAAGGATGATTTGAAAAGATCCAATTAGAACTCAGCCTCAAGTCACATGCTTTTCAAAAATTTATGTGCCTACATACACTCGTTTGTCCTGCGCCCTGCGTACACGAATGTACTGTAACAGGTAATAAAATGGAGTTTAATTGTTTGAATTTACACAAAATTGTTCATTTCATATACCTGATATAAATGCCTGAGATGAGTCCTTGCCCCTTAATATCCTGTATTGTCACCTAAAGCCAGCACAACTTCCTGTTTTGTCTCCTCCTCTTCCCTTTTCCTGATGAACCTGTATGGAAGAGGTATGTTATTTCTGACTCCTGCTAATCTAATTTAATCTTTATTTTTATTATTAATTTATGTCTATTTATGCCATTTTTTTACTTTTTGAGTTTTATTAATAATTTTGTCCTAAACATGTGGAAATCAAGCACATCAAGTCAAGTCAAGTCAAGTAGGCTTTTATTGTCATTCCAACCATATACAGTTAGTACACAGTGAAACGAAACAACGTTCCCCCAGGACCAGGGTGCTACATACATGTAACAACATAAATGTACAACATAAATTTTACATTTTTAAGTTACTCTAAAAGAAGAACTATCAATATCTATACAAAAATACAAAAATAGACAAAGTGCACGTGCAAATGTGCAAACAAAGTGGTACATGACAGACACAACAATGTAAGACATAACAGTACTTTTTTTGATGAAGGATGAATTGAGGTAGTGGGAAGAGCAGCAGTAAACAGTTTACAATTTTGACAGAAGTATTGTGTGCAAATAGCAATAAATAGCAATTTAAATATTGTGCAAAAAATTGCAAGGAGCAGCACAGGTATGTAGGTATGAGCAGATTGGGATGGGTGTGCATCAGTGTGATTGTGCATGTGTGTTTATCAGTTCAGTCCAGATGTTATTTAGTTCGTCTGAGTGATGTGTGTATGTGTATGTGTGTGTGTGTGTGTGTGTGTCAGGTATCAGTCCAGTCCTTTTGTGTTTAGGAGACGGATGGCTTGCGGATAAAAACTGTTTCTCAGTCTGGATGTGAGTGCCCGAATGCTTCGGTACCTTTTTCCAGATGGCAGGAGGGTGAAGAGTGTGTGTGAGGGGTGTGTCCGGTCAGCCACAATGCTGGTGGCTTTGCGGATGCAGCGTGTGGTGTAAAGGTCTTCGATAGAAGGGAGAGAGACCCCAATGATCTTCTCAGCTGTCCTCACTATCCGCTGTAGGGTCTTGCGGTCTGACACGGTACAATTCCCAAACCAGACAGTGATGCAGCTGCTCAGGATGCTCTCGATGGTTCCTCTATAGAAGGTGGTGAGGATCGGTGATGGAAGCTGGACCTTTCTCAGCCTTCTCAGGAAGAAAAGACGTTGTTGGGCTTTCTTATGCAGAGAGCTGGTGTTGAGGGACCAGGAGAGGTTCTCCTCCAGGTGGACGCCCAGGAATTTTGTGCTCTTGACGATCTCCACAGAAGAGCCGTCGATGCTGAGCGGAGAGTGATCGCCCCGAGTCCTCCTGAAGTCAACAACCATCTCTTTTGTCTTTTCGACGTTCAGAGCCAGGTTGTTGTCTTTACACCAGTCCGTTAGCCTCTGCACTTCCTCTCTGTACGCCGACTCGTCGTTCTTGCTGATGAGACCCACCACGGTCGTGTCATCAGCGAACTTGATGATATGATTGGAGCTGTGTGTCGCTACACAATCATGAGTCAGCAGTGTGAACAGCAGGGGGCTGAGCACGCAGCCCTGGGGGGCCCCAGTACTCAGTGTGGTGGTGCTGGAGGTGTAGCTCCCGATCCGCACTGCTTGAGGTCTTTCGGTCAGAAAGTCCAGGATCCAGTTGCAGAGGGAGGTGTTCAGGCCCAACAAGCTCAGCTTCCCGATCAGGTGTTGGGGGATGATTGTATTGAATGCTGAACTGAAGTCTATGTACAGCATTCTGGCGTAAGTGTCTTTCTTTTCAAGATGTGACAGTGCCAGGTGGAGTGTGGTGGAGATGGCATCGTCCGTTGAACGGTTTGGACGATATGCGAACTGCAGGGGGTCCATTGAGGGGGGCAGCAGGGCTTTGATGTGTCTCATGACAAGCCTTTCGAAGCACTTCATGATGATGGGTGTTAGTGCAACAGGGCGGTAGTCATTGAGACAGGACACAGAAGACTTCTTCGGCACGGGGACGATGGTGGTAGACTTAAAACATGTGGGAACGACGGCGCTGCTCAGAGAGATGTTGAATATGTCGGTGAGAACACCTGCCAGCTGTTCTGCGCATTCTCTGAGCACTCTGCCTGTGATGTTGTCTGGTCCAGCAGCTTTACGTGGGTTGACCTCTGCGTAGAGTTTTCCTCACATCAGCCGTGGTGAGACACAGCACCTGGTCATTCGGCGGAGGGATAGTCTTCCTCGGCGTCACGTCGTTCTGCATGTCGAACCGTGCGTAGAAGTTATTCAGCGCATCTGGAAGGGAGCCGCCACTGTCACAGGCAGGTGATGAAGTCCTGTAGTGAGTGATGGCTTGTATACCCTGCCACATGCGCCGTGTGTCACCGCTGTCCCTGAAGTGATTGTGGATTCTCTGGGCGTGTGCGCGCTTCGCCTCTCTGATGGCCCGGGACAGTTTGGCCCTTGCTGTTCTTAGGGCCGCCTTGTCCCCCGCTTTGAAGGCAGAGTCTCTGGTTTTCAGTAGTGCACGCACCTCCGCAGTAATCCACGGTTTCTGGTTGGGTCGTGAGATGATGTTCTTGGAGACAGTGACGTCATCGGTGCACTTGTTGATGTAGCTGGTCACTGATGACGTGTACTCCTCCAAGTCGGTGTAGTCGCCGTAAGTTGCAGCCTCCCTAAACATGTTCCAGTCAGTGTTCTCGAAACAGTCCTGAAGAGCAGAGATGGCTCCTGCTGGCCAGGTTTTCACCTGCTTCAGAACCGGTTTTGAACGCCTGACGAGTGGTCTGTATGCTGGAATTAGCATAACAGAGATGTGGTCTGAGTAGCCGAGGTGGGGGCGGGGCTCTGCCCGATATGCGCCGGGGATGTTTGTGTAAACAAGATCCAGCGTGTTTTCCCCTCTCGTTGCAAAGTCCACATACTGATGGAATTTAGGAAGCACTGACTTGAGATTTGCATGGTTGAAATCTCCAGCAACAATAACCAGTCCATCCGGGTGTGTGTTCTGCAGATTACTGATCTTAGCATACAGTTCCCATAGCGCTTCCTTAGCATTAGCGCTAGGTGGAATGTACACTCCGATAATGAAAACAGTGGTGAATTCCCGTGGTAAATAAAAAGGTCTACATCTAACAGTCACAATCTCCACCAGCGATGAGCAAAAACTAGAAACTAGCACAGAGTTCTTACACCATTTCGTGTTGATGTAGACACACAAACCGCCGCCGCGAGTCTTACCGCACAGAGCTGCGTTTCTGTCAGCGCGAAACGAGGCTAGTCCGTCTAGCTGAATGCCGGTGTCTGGAACTCTGTCGCTGAGCCATGTCTCCGTGAAAACAAACACACAGCAGTCCCTAACCTCCCTCTGCGTAGCCTGTTGCAGTCGGATGTAGTCCAGTTTATTTTCCAGGGAGCAGACGTTAGATAAGATGATGGACGGAAAAGCCGGCCGGCTAGGATTTGTTTTTAGCCTAGCACAGACTCCCGCCTGCTTGCCGCGCTTCCGCTTCCTCGCGCACCGCTTGCGATGTCCCCTCCTCCGGCCACAGGCATCAGGCAACGCCGAGGACTGGAGGCCTGGTTCCCGAAGCATGCCGAGGTCGCGTAGCTTCTCCCGCAGCTCATCTTGAATGAAATATGCCGGTTTATTGAGTTGCAAAAGTTTCTGGCGGTGGTATGTATGAGCACCGTTTGTGCCGGTGTCCATAAACTTTGCAAAATAAAAACGCTACGACACGACATAAACAATGTAGCACCATTTTGGCTCCGGAGTGGCCGCTGCGTGCTACTGCCGCGCCGCCATCTTGGATCAAATGGCACATTAATTTTATAGGAAGAACAAGGGCAAATCACACTCAGAGGCTGTCTGTTCTTTTGTGTGTCAGAGAGAAGAGATTAAAGGCTTCCATTGAACCGCCACCTGTGTCCTGTGTCTAATTCACACAATGGAGAGTTTTAACTGGAGTGACCGGTTACACGAACACAAATGAACATAATAAAGTTTAGATTTTTTTTTATTATTATTATAGAAGAGAGATTACAGTAACTGGGGTTCTGTGTGTGTTCACCTCGGAGAGCGCTGTCGCATTATATTCAGTGAGTAGACTATATATTTGTTCATTGCATTTCTGAGGGAGTATGTTTGCAGTTTTATCGATTAATCTATCGATCAGCCTATTGATCAACGGCCCTCACTTTGGAACACTGCTTTACAGTGTTTATTGTAAAGCAGATACACGCATTCATCATGAAAGATCTATTGTAAAACTAAATAAAATTTATGTTTGCTTCAGCATTGGAAACAATATTGTTTTAGGCTAACTTATTATACATTTTTGCATTCTTTGTTGTACTTCTCTTTTTGCGCACATGCACAAGCACCTTTAAATTTGAACAGAAAATAATAATGAGCTGGTAGCACGTTATTTCCATATAACTTTGTAACGATTGGCTTTGTTAGAAAACCTAGTTACACTATAACGGGGTCTAGAATCCAACTTCCGTTGTGGTGTAGGCTTAGCAAAACAAGAAAAAGACAAACAACAACAAGTAAACCAAAACCCAAAGTGCATTAAGTGATCAACAGAAAAAAAAAAAAAAAATCAGGTGCACCAAAAAACAATATTTACAAAATATATACAAATATAAGTGTGTATGGATGGAGTAAATGTCCAAAGTCCGGATTATTGCGTTTAGCGTGTGTGTGTTGGGAGAGATGTATCGGTCTAAGCATTTTTATTGAGTATACCTGGGAGCACAAAAAGGGAGCAAGAGGGTTGTGAAGTGTTCGGCAAGGATTAATCCCAAAAAAAAAAAGGTAAAATCCACTTTGCCGTGATCTCCGCTCTCTCCCTTTCAAAAATCCACAGCGCTGTTTCTCCTCATCTCATCACCTTTCGCTTCTTCGTGGCAGCGGTTTAAAAGCGACCAGGTGACCTCCTGCATCACTGCCGACCTCTCGCTACCTGGACGAGCCATCTAGTGAGAGTACCTTCCGGGATCAAAACCCATGGTATGGAGCAAAAAAAAACAAACCCAAAAGAACTGCTTTAAGGGGCACAGCTGCCACTCCTTTGGCAGCTGATTCATTTTTTCCCTTATAAAAAGCCCTTTATGTGGCTGCGCTGCAACTTAAACAGCTGAATGAAGTTCAATTTACACAATAAATTAATAATTGTATTTGCTTTACATTTGTGCACTTGTGTGTAAATAGCTGTTTCAATGTTTATACTACCATATAATATATGTGTTTATTACTGTTTTATTGAAGTTTGTAATTTATTAGATACATTCAAGTAAATTTTAATCACTCTAAACACAATCCATGATTTTTTATGCCATTTTAAAAATAAATAAATATAACTATATAATTAATAATTAACGTTAACATTTTGACTCACCTGAAATATGGATAATCATCTGAAACCTGTAAGTTTACATGTCCACTTGCTCTAATGTTAACGTAGAAAAATGCTTATGTTTAAAATGAGTGTTAAAGCTGAATAGTAGTGCGCGCTCACTGCATTACATGTGTGACGACAAAACATTATGATTTTGTAAAATAATGAAACCAAACGTGCGCTATTCTGTACTGGTTTCTGTGAACTTGAGCGCGTCAAGAAAAAAGACAGCAGCTCTGTGTATACTTGCCTCACAGATGTGAAAAATATATCCTTATAGAACACGAAATGTCTGCTTGGAAATCTCCCGTTGTCGTCCTGTTTCGGCAGTGAATGCGACGGTAAAGCACATTCTGGTCTTCTACCTACTGTATGAACATATAACTGGCTAAAGTCTGATTACATTGTATTCAGCACAAACTGGGCTTCAGTAATGTGTGAACAGAATGTATGTACAAGTTGATATTTTAAAAAATAAAAGTTATACATGATTATTAAAAACAAAAATAAAATCACTAAAATAAAATCACTAAACACATTCATAACATTTGTGTACAATGTGTACTTTAGACCTGGATCTTTTATTTCTGAGCCTGGAGTTTTTACTTTAAAATTATGTGATAATCATCCTGCTCACTCATTCACAGAAATCTATTTTCTAAGCCATTTTTTGTTTAGAAAGGCCATATGTGAAGAGGTGTGAATGATCATGAATAATGCCGTATGCGACAATAACTCAGTGCCTCTGTTTGGTTTCAGATGGATTATAGAAACTGAGAATGTGAGAAACCCGTTATGCTTTCTATAGCTATATTGTATAGATGTCTGTGTGTGTAGTATTCACAGAGTTTCACCTCATTTTAGTCACGTTTCAAAAATATTTTTGCAGGCCTCCGAGTGGCGGAGCATCATCCGGAGATCGCTAGTTCGAATCCTGGGTGATGCTGTAACCTCTCGCAGCCGGAGGTCTAGAGAGAGCTGATTGGCCGAGCTCTCTCAGAGGGGAGGGATGAGAGGTACATAGTGCTCCGACATTAATCACGGCTCTACAGCCAGTCAGGGGCGTCTGTTCGCTCGCGCAGCGGAGGGAGCGGATAGCGCTGTCCTCCGAGTGTGTTACTCCGCCTCCAACGGTGCGCGAGCGAGCAGTTCGAAAAAGATGCGGTCGGCTGGCGTCACGTGGTTCGGAGGAAACACGTGATAGTCTTCGGCCCTCCCGGCTGAGTGGTAGTAGTAGCCTTAATGTGGGACCCCCCTAGTGACGGGGAGGAATTGGACACGACTAAATTAGGGAGAAAATCGGGGAAAAATCCCCCCCCAAAAAATTACATTTTTGCAGAGACTGAGATGGCAGAAAGCGCACCCTGTTTATTTTCTTTATTTCATGAAATGACAATTTTTTGTGGATATTATGAGTGAACATAAAAGTAGACCCTTTACAGAATCAAATGATGCACTATACTTATATGCATGATCAAAAATGATGGAGCATTTTTAGTTCTTTTCACAGTTACCAGAAAAAAAAAATTAAAGTGTACCCGCAGGTGTGTACGCTGACTCCTAAGGGTTTTAACTCTTCAGTTTATGGAAGATCTCTTGCTCGTGGAGTCTCTGTCACTGTATGGGTTCACTCTAAGAGTAGTTTCAACCTGAAAATAAAAAGGCAAAAGTTTATTATATTAAAACAGACCTTAAACATTGAGCCACAATTTCATATTACAGTGTATTAAATAAAACAATTATATTGTAAAAATGTTTAATTCCATTCTGATTTTAATTCAAAAAGTAAGCTTTATTTTGTTTGTTTTAATTTCAATGATTACGACTTACAGTTCATGAAAATAAAAAATATCCAGTATTTCAAAATATTAGGACATTTCCTAAGAACAAACAAAAAAGGATTTACAATACAGAAATTCTGAAATATTCTGTTCAATTCTGCACTCAGTACTTGGCCAGGGCTCATTTAGTATGAATTACTGCATCAATGCAGCATTGCATGGAGGTGATCAACATGTGGCTCTGCTGAGGTGTTATTGGAGACTAGTTTCCTTTGATAGGAAAAAAAAAAAACCTTAGGCTAGATGGCAGGCAAATCACAGGAAGCACAGGAATGTGATGGTGAGAAAGTCCTGCTGAGAAAAAAAAAAAAAACGATTTTGGGAACTCCATAAAATTTGTCAGTAGATAGAAGCAGCAACTGTTGTAAAATATCCGGGTACATGGCTGCATTGACTTTGGACATAATACCAACACAAGCAGATGCTAGGTCACTCCAAATCATTACTGAGTGTGGAAACATCACAACTTTAAGCAACTTGGAAGCTGTGTCTCTCCACTCTTCCCCCAGACTCAAATGCAAAATGTACAGTGGTGTTCCTGTAAAGAGGGGTGAATACTTCTGAGCACTCACCTTCTGCTAAGGATGTTAAGCTGGTGTAGAAATCAGCTGATACACAGGGAGTTGATTTACATACAGTTTATTGGAAAACACAAGCATACATATTATAAGTTGTATAAACACATATTTAATGACTTTATAATAGAAGAGATAGAACCCGAACAAAAGCCCCTTTTCTTGACTGTTACATATATTGTGTAAGCACATAGCTAACTATTCAGAAGATCTCTAGCTGTGATAATACCACTACTTTATACAGCAGTATACATTATATGTCACTACAGTAACACTGATGAGCCCCACAATTCATAACAATTCATTAACCATCTGTAACATTACACATAACAGGAGCAGCTAAGAATTAGCTCAAGGATAATTAGCACTAGTTGAGAGGCAACAGTTAATAGTCTGCTATCTCAGCTCTTTCAGTAAGCTAGCGCTTAGCATAATGATATTAACTTACTTATAGATCCATATTTGGACAGGCATTTTACAGGATTAATAGAGCTAATTGTTTACATCACGTATATGTGTCCAAATATACCATTATATTAATATACATTAACGAACAAGCTAGTTTCCCTATGCTAAGCGCTAGCGGTTAGCATTGTGATATTAGCTTGCTTATAGCTCCATATGTGGATGTATATTACAGAGACGCCATGGAGCTGATGGGTTATATCAGTGTTTAATGGTCTAAATGAGACTTTTATTCCTTTTAATCACTGACATTTTCACTCGGCAAACACTCCAATAGCATTAGCACTGCTACAAAGTTATCGTTAATGCCTAAAACAATAACATCTGATTAATTTTATACATTAAACATTACCTGGTAAGTATATCCAGTTGCAAATTTAGTGAGAATTATAATGTTATCACGCTATAATTCACTGTATAATCCATGATGATAAGTCCTGGAGCTGATATCCGGCACGGTTCTTTGTTCAGTTGCGTTTTGACTTCAGTCCCATAATCCTTTGCGCATTAGCTTTTAGCTTGCAAAATACAGGAGAGAGTTCTCACACAGGAAAAAAAAAAGTATATTTTATGTCACTACAGTAACATTGATGAGCCCCACAATTCACAACAATTCATTAACCATCTGTAACAGTACCTCTAACAGGAGCAGCTAAGAATTGGCTCAGGGATAATTAGCACTAGTTGATGGGCAACAGTTAATAGTCTGCTTTTAGTCTGCTCTAAGATCTTTTATAAACTAGCATAGTGATATTAGCTTGCTTATAACCCCATATTTGGACAGGCAATTTGTCAACAAAAAAAAAAGAACAAATGTGAACTATATTCAATTTAAAAAAAGACAACAAAAGTTAATATTCATGTTTAAAGTTAATTATATATTTTCTTCTCACAAACAGAAGTGAACACATAATTAAAGGAAAAGTAAGAGCAGTTTTTTACAGGATCAGCCAGATGGCCAGTAATAGTACAGTCCTCATCTCTGTGACTGTTGGGTTATTCACATCCTCAGAACCTGAAGAAGAGAATCAGACGGTCAGCTGTGTCTCTCCTCTGTGTCTCTGTCACTCCAATCCAAGTCTTACTGCTATGCAACTGTTTAATGAACTCCTGTGATTAAGAGCACACATTAAAATCATCATCATCATCATCATCATCATCATCATCATCATCTCTGTTTCACTTTTCTCTGCAGTGTTTATGATCATCGGGTCTGCTCCTGTCTTTGTAGTCCTGTCTGCTCTTGTTCCAGTTCTTCTCCTCAGTAGAGATGTAGTAGACTGGAGCGGAAGAATCTCCGTCCTTATGTCCTCTCGTCATCTTCTCGGCACTGATCACAGCATCATACACACATTCCATATCTATTAATGACTAAAACAATGATACACTCTGTGTGTGTGTGTGTGTGTGTGTGTGTGTGTGTGTGTGTGAGAGAGAGAGAGAGAAATATTGAATTATTGTCCCTGGTGTCAGTTAAGAAAGTTGCACAATCTGAACTGCATGTGAAAGTCTGAGTGATTACAACATAGCTTATAGTGACAAAACAAAGTTCACTTAAATAAATAGAAACACTGATTGATTGACAATTAATAATTACTTCAATATTTCTATATACTTCTAAATCTAAATAATACAATTTAAAATGAAAAAATAACAATAGGTCTGTTCATTGTTTCCTCTTTTGACTTCACCTGTGTTTCCAGCTAATTTAGCTTTTAAAAGCTGAATAAAACCATGTAATCATTTAGCTGTTTAACTCAGACAGTGGCAAGATTTGTATTAGTCCATCAGGCTCTAGTCCAGAATAAAACTTTACATCATTTTATACAAATCTGTCGACGCGCTCCAGTAAATCTCTAATTGTTTGTACAGATCTATAAGATTTTAGTGCAAAACTAAGATAACATATACTATCTGTCAATCATCTAATATCACCTAATAGTCATGCAGTAATGTCTTATTCAGAATGTACAGTACAGTTACACCTGCATCCTGTGCTATTGCTCCATCCAGTCCATTACTCTGGATTTATAAGCTCTTTTTGCAATTAGATTACTGTTTCTTTACATTTTGTATATAATAAAATAGTTACAGTATAAGGAAGAGATTAGTAACATAAAACAAAATAACTGGTCTCTTTATTTTTTTCTTTTCTGCTTTTTATTTATTTTGTAATGCTCAGATTTGGGAATTGAATGTTGAATAAATTCCAGAGAGATTTACTAATCAGAAACTTTATTATTATTATTAAGAGAGATTGACAAAGTGGATAAAAAAGAAGGAAGGGGGGGAAAAACTTCTGCTCTCACTTCCTCTATAAGTGGCATTGCCACTCACAGTCACATGTACTGTAGCTTAAAAATAAAATGTAGATTTAGGCAGCAGTCAGTTAAAACCTGTACCGTTAAAACTGATTTGTAACAGCTGTTCAGTACAAGATCGAGATTTATGGCAATGAAGAAGAATCAGGACATACAGAGGGTGATCTGTAAACACTGGTACTCCAGTGATTTTCACCCTCTACCAGAATCCATAAATTGATAAACTGAGATCTCAAAACAGATATTGATTAGCACTTATTCCATAATATGCTAAAAAAAAAAAAAAAAAAAAAAAAATATATGTGATATGTGAACTCCTGCTCAAACAGTTTCAGCTGGGTGTGAAACAAGTGTTGTGCCAAAGGGGAGGGTGAAGTGAGTCACATAACTGCCAGGTGATGGGTTGCCATATTTAGTGCTGGCATATGAAGTAAGATCAGTGTCATAGTTCACAAATAAATGTAACACAAGTCACAAATTTAGTTTCTGATTATAAATACTGTGAATATTATTGTAGTAATGATAATGATAATCTTGTAGAAAAATAAGTTGATATGCTGTAAGAGGTCTGTGCAGCTGGAATAATGAGCCATCATGAGTGGCTGGTTTAACCACAGCAGTCTAGTTTGCATTTACATTTTATTTTTAGGTATTTGGCAGAAAGTGTTATACAGAGTGACTTACAAAACTGCTTTGAAGCTTCTGGCATTGGATAGATCTTTACACTAGTGGCTACTGTATGTTACTAAACAATATCATCAGTCAAACACTAATAGACAATGTTTTTTTATAATAAACTCAAACATGTAAGCATACAAACATTACAAGCATTTAAATTTTTTGTTTTCAGTTCTAAATTGATGACTACAAAACATTTCTCTCACAGATCCACTGTGATTTATCAGAACATTGTCTGTCATTCCAAGCCTTCTTATCTGGAAATGTGAAGATCTCACCACAGTCTTCATTATTGCTTTCATCATTCAGTTCTCCCTTATACGAGAACCTGAAAGCCAAAGAAATCACGATTATGTCCACTTATCTTTAATTTTACACATTTAATCCTGTGATTTATAACAATTCTTACAATGTCATAAGATGACCAGTGAGAAGATAAGAGGAGATTATATTAGCATGAGTTCATGCATCTGCTGTAGTGCACAGTGACCCTGGAAATTTATACTAGCTGAGACAGTGTGATAAAGATTTCTCATCTCTTACCCTGTGCTGCTGGTCTGTTCTGTACCGTCCACCCACTTCCACTTTCCCTCTGTGTCTCTGTCACTCAGACCAATCCAAGCTACTTTAATGTTTTCCATCAGTTTAATGATGAACTCCTGTTATTAAAAAAAAAAAAAAAAACAATATGAAAATATTACACATGTTTAGATTTTCTCTATCACACACACACGCACGCA
>QNUK01001124.1:0-115340 GCA_013621035.1 Clarias magur
CTCCCAAAAAGCAGAAGTACAGAACCCTCTCTACACAGTCCCCGCTGATGAACAAACTATCTTGAAAGAGTTCCAAAGTAGTGAAGGAGTCTCAGGTCCAACTCATCCTAGGTCATCTGATGCACCATCCATGTAGATAGATAGATAGATAGATAGATAGATAGATAGATAGATAGATACATACATACATACATACATACATACATACATACATACATACATACAGTACATGCATACAGTACATACATACCCAAAGCTTCTTGGTTGCTCCTAATGATGAAAAATCTTTAGAAGTATGACATTTTCTTAGAATTTCCCCTTAAATTTAGGATAAATCTTAGTAAAGATAAAAATGATTCACGGAACATCTTAACTCTAAAACAGCTGCTAAGGTTAAAATTGTCAAGAGTTAGAGAGGATGACCTTTTAGAGGCGTACAGGTTTCTATAGCAAAGGACAAAATGGCAGAAAGAAGAAATATTCTTCAAACACTGAACAATTGTGAGTTAATTAAACATTACAGATTGGATCCCGATGGGATAATGTTTGTGGTCCAAATTATTAGAGTAATAATGCCATAACGTCAGAAATGAAAGTGACTACAACACAGGTATTTGGCAACTGGAAAAATGCAACAGTGCAGTAGTGATGACTTGTGTTTGTCACAACAGCTGATCATTCTGCTGATCGCACAAACTATTGAAGCTCTTTCACAGTCTCATATACAGTAGTAATACAGTTAATTTCATTTCCACTGGACGTGACACTCTGCAGGCTCAAAAAAGGGCATTCATGGACATAGGAGGGGGTTCCCCAGTGTTGTTGGTGTAATTGATGGGACACACATCTGCATAATCGCACACATCGCAAAGAGGTACAGTACTACAGCATCTGTATGCAACTTTTCAGTGCAGATTACAAGATTTGAGGCCTTGTTGCAAAATGGCTGGGCTAGAGTAGCTTGGGGCAGCTTTTTGAAGGACATTATGTGCCAATTATCTGTCATTTGTTAGGGGACAGTGGCTATGCATGCAAACCATGGTACGGTGTGAGTAAGGCTCCTCACACCTTACCTCCACCCTGACCCAGGACCACAGCTAAACTACAACAGGTACATAAACAGTAGATTAACAGTGAATCATTGTCTATGAACATAAAATGTAGTAACAAATGTGCTTGAATATATTACAAACAAGAGATATTGACATTATTGTTGAGTGCATTAGGCCACCTTAAATTGTGTTGCCATTTGCACTGACTTTTATAACCCCCAAGAAAACACACTCTGTAGTTGAGCAGGGCCAGCTGAAGAGGAGGTTTTGTGTGTTGCATGGAGAAGTGTGCCTGTCACCAGCTAAGGTCTGCACAGTCATTGCGGCCTGTTCTTCACCACATCTGCAAAGCACGGCAATTACCAGAACCTCTCGAAAGCAGCCATGGTAACAGAGATGAAGATGATGGTGATGAAGACATTCAGTTTACCCAGGGGAGAGACATGACCCAGAGTGGGATTCATCACAGAGCTCAATTTACAAATTAGCATTTTAGGTAAGTAACAGTTGATGTAATATCCAAACTGGTGTCTGTAGCTTATTGAACAAACATTTCACACAACACAAATGCTGTTATAAAGACCACGTGACCATGATTCTATTTGTCATTCTTCTTATATTTTAGCAGCTCAATTTTTAGCTTATAATACTCCTCCTGTAAACAGAGAACTTTTTTGTGCTGTGTTAGGGTATCAATTTCAATCTCAAATTTTCTGTCCAGCAGGTATGGTGTTGGGGTGGCTGCAGCAGACAGGCTTCTCTCACACACTGGCAGGGTCGCACACCTGCGACGTTGACGGCCCGGCCCTGGCTACATGCTGCAGAAAACAAATCTTTTATTGTTTTGTTTGTTGTTCACATGTGAGAGCACAAAAGATGGCACATGGTCTACAGTATATATTAAACAGCACTTGTTCTTGATATTTCTCTATATTTGCCTATTGACTACTTTTCTTAAATTTGTTGTATTCCCATTAGCTGAATCACTGAGCTGTCTGCCTTCCGTCAGCCCAGTGACGGAGTGTCCAAGTAAATTAAATAGTTTCTAGCTTAGGTTTATAGTTCTGTAGGCATAATTAAACAGACCAGATATAGTAACAAACTGCAATATTACTCACCTGTGGTTGAAGAATCCCGTGTGTGCTGCAATCTCCCTCCTGGCTTGAGACTCAACACATACCACTGCTGTTCACATTCCTCGCTGGAATGGAGTTTATCTGCTGAGATATTTTCTCCCAGGTCTGCCTCTTTCCTTGAGCTGTGATGCCATTGCTATTTTCACAAAGAGCGCATTTTAAGACCTTACTTTTTTTTTTTCAACCATTGAATTGCTGCGTCATCCCTAGCAACAGAGTCAACCACTCCTCCTCACTAAGATACAGGTTTATCTACTTTCCTTATTTATAGTTGCTCTGAGAAGTTTCCTAAATCACTTTTAGCCTAGGACAGAGTATAGCTTGCGGAAGAGGGAGTAAAATGTAAAGACTTAAAGCTAAATTCTGCCCTACTCTTACCTCTAAAGATAAACAGTGAACGGAGGCAATTTGTGAAAACATTAATGCCACCTGTCAGTTTGCCGCCTGTATCTCCAAGGAATATGAAACATAGAGTGATGAAATGCTGCTTATAACAGAGAATCTTAAAAAAACTGTTGTTGTGCAGAGGGAAATGTATTTATCTGCGCATGATCTGTGGTGCTGTAACAGCAGAGCTTAATTTATTATTTCCGACATTGTCGGCTGTGTCATTGTTTCCAAGCTGCATCTTCAGTGTTATTAAAAACCGTATCAGTCACCTGTGGAGCCTGCATATGATATGTTCATTAATTAACCAGTTACATACCATGTAAAAAAAAAGTGTTAAAAAAATGTATTTTTGTCCAACATGTCTTTTGGATGTCAACATGAGCTCCATGTTACTAAAATGTCTCTCGTCTGCACATCTCTGCCTGAACGCCGTTTCCTCACTACTCCTAACCAGTTAGGACACCTCCGGAGCTCTCCTACATTTTGATTGAAGTAGAAGTGATTTCCTATTTTAAGAGTTTTGATAAGTAGCTCTTATTCCTGAAAGTAGGAACAAAATGGCATCATTCTGAAAATCTTTGGCCACTTAGGAGCAATTTCCAACCCTTAGAAGCAAAGTAAGGACTTTCCTAGGCCTTAGGATAATTGTAGAGATGGTGATTTTCAAATTTAATCATTGCCAGTTCCTCCCCGTCACTAGGGCACTCCCACATTAAGCTACTAATACCATTCAGTCGGAAGGGCCGAAAACTATCATGTGTTTCCTCTGAACCATGTGACGCCAGCCGACCGCATCTTTTCGAACTGCTCGCTCACACACCGTCGGGGGCGGTGTAAGACACTCGGAGGACAGCGTTATCCGCTCTTTTCTATTGCGTGAGCTCACAGATGCCCCTGATTGGCTGTAGAGCCATAATTAATGTGAGAGCACTAAGTACCTTTCATCCCTCCCCTCTGAGAGAACTCGGCACTTTACCACTGCGCCATTCAGAGGCCCCAGAGAAGGTGATTTAAGAAAAAATTGTAGTGGTCACTCATTTTTCGTGTTGCCAGCCTGCAAAGCATAGGCGATACATAGGGATAACTATCCATTGTCTCTCAGCAACAGTGGCTACGTTTATCATGATTGAACCTTTATTAGGAAGCATAGATGTGCACTAACTTTCATTTTGTGTATAATTTCCACTTTCCCCTGTACATTATTAAAAAATATAGCCCTTGGAAGACTTGCCTCTACAATTTTTCAGAGCTGTTTAGATGAGTCATTCTATCTTTTGGGGGACATGGAACTAATAGTGGTTTAAAGTAGTAAATTTGTTCAGTGTTAGTTGCTAAGATTGAACATTAACATTTTTTTCTGATTACTTACATACTGGGTAATATATATTACAGGTAACATGGATGACAATTTCCTTTTTGTGACAATTGTGATAATTTCACTAGTAGGACTTGCTTTGCTGACCACGTCTCATTTTCATGAACAGTTTATCAACATATTTGAACAAATAATTTAAAAAATAGTAAATAATAACAGTTTACACATAATAATTGATATACTCAATGACAATGAGCTACTATAGTGCAAATGTATAAAAATGAAATTAGAGGGAGCACTTTGATAAGTGTGCTTAAAATGTATGTTACTTGCCACTGGTTACAGAAAGGAGTTCTGTTAGTAACATTGTTGACAACTTTTGAATACATTTAAATTAATTCAAAAATATTTTCTTTTAGTATTAAAATTTTGAAAAAAGTTTAAAAATAGTTTAAGAGAATAATTCGTTCCGGAAGTGGGCTCGTGTTCCAAAACACTTGTAAACCAAATCATCATTTCCCATAAGAAATAATGAAAACTCAAATTATTTGGTCCACAACCCCAAAAAATAAATACTGAAAAAGAATTAATACAATCTATAAAATGAAAATAAAACAAATTAATCTTTACTTTACCTTTAAAAAAAGTACAAATAAATCCTGACAGATAAGTGTTTCCGTTGGTGCGCGCAGGCGCCGTGTGTGTGGAATTAGCTCCTTCCCTCACCTTGTTTTACACAGTAACACTGCTCCTCTCTCCCCACGTCGCTTTTTAAGTTTCACAACACACACACACACACACACACAAACAACGGAAACACCGTTTTAACAGGGAAAAAATAAATCTCTGACACTGGCATGAGCGCATAATAATGGAATCACTTTTTAAGTTTCACAACAAACGGACACACACAAACACAACGGAAACACCGTAAAAAAATCTCTCTGACCTGGCGTGAGCATACTAAGGAAATCACTGCTGTAAAGTAAAAAAAATAAAAATAAAAAATGAATCAGCACCTTACCTTTGAAAAGAATCACGACAGAGCAGAGTTTCTGTGTGTTTGCGAAGCCCGGGGGGTGGGGGGGTGGGGTGGATGGTTAGTGTGATTGAGAGAGTGACGCTCAGTATTAATCTTTGCTCGGTTTGCAGAACTCTCGTAAATCCGAGGTTCCACTGTATTTTGAAACCAACAAACTCTCAACTGCAAAAGCAGACATTTCAAAATGTTCATTGTGGCAACATTGACAATCTTAAAAAGGAAAGCATAGGATGTTAATGCATTATAACATGCATTTCATAATAGGTGAAAATTAGTTTGAAGAAAATATTTAGAATAAATCTTTATTCATTAATATTGCATGCTTACAAAATAAATGGAACAAAACACTGTATAAAACAGACATGTTTGAGACATGTCTGACGCAGACATTTTTTGCGTAAAGTACATTAGGATGTTATTTAAATTCTTTCTGAATCCTTTCTAGTTTTATGTTCACTGAAATTCACAAGTTCACATTAAAAAGGCATGTCTGGTCACTTCTTTTGGTTATGCTTTTAAACTTTTTGCTGTCTTTTGCCATTAGTTCATCTATTGCTATGTTCACCATTTTCTTTTGGGAAAACTTCAAACAGTGTAGTTGCAATATGTGCCTTCTATTTCTGTTTCTTTAAAAAAAATAAATAAACAAAATAAACTCATCTCAAACGTTTTAATAGGTGTAATGCAACTCTTTTAAGCACCAGCCAGATTGCGCACACAACTGTCAAATGTTGGATTGACGTAAAAGTCAAAAAAGCATTTTCACAATGCAAAACAATTACATCTGTATCTAATCTGTATTACATCTGTATCTTTGGATCACGTATGGCACAGATTTGAAAAGATTGGATTCTAAGTAATTTGGCATGAGCAAAAAATCTGATTTAGGCCATATTGGCCAGCAGTGTGAACATAGCCTTTGACAAATTGCTGTTTAGAATGCTTAGAGGTTTAGAATTCAAAGTTTCTTTTTATCATAACTGTGTAAAAAATTGTACACAGGATAAATAAGACTCTCACTTTTAAGTCCATTTTTAATGTTTTTATTTACTGTCATCCAAAGAAATAAGGGGCAGTGTGCCCATTACGTGAAAAAGTAGATTTTTCAATCAGACTTGAAAAGTCTTTCATTTTAGGATTTTATCTTGAATATTGTTTTCATTTAAGATCATGGAAAAAGTTACTTGCTTTAAATGTACTTTAAGACCTATAAGTTATTCAGGAAAAATCATATACAGGTATGTCTACATATAAGCCAAAAATTTTATCTGATCTATGACTCAAAATCGATGTTATGTGAACCACTGATAAAACACTTTTTTTGATTTTCTTCATATGCAGTAATGTATTGTTTTGCATGTTCTTCCCAAGACATGGGACATGGGATATAATACATTGTCCCTAGTGCCTTATGCACTAATAATGCTCTGGAATGGACTAGTGCCCAGTGTTCTTAGCTTGGCCTCCAGATTCTCCATGACTTTGACCAGAATGAAGTAGTTACTTGAATAAATGAATGGACGAATGAATGATGATTCAAGAGTTTGCTTATGAACGATATAGACTTATCAGGCTGAAGTTGGAGAAACACAGAAAGAGTATCAACTAAAACATTTTTTATTTATTTTGAATGGCCATAAAATCAACTATTTCAGAATAATGAAAATATACACACATCTGAAACCAGGATATTTGGTGGGATCCATGAACTATTGCACCATAATTTTATTGGAAGAGCCCAACTGCTTTCTTCTTCTTGGTGTGCATAACTGATCTGTCTGCAGGTGTAAACACAGCTGTAGCAGCAGGTAAGTTTCTTACAGTCTGAAACATACAGTAGTATTTGACAACATTCAGTTATGTCCCTTCTCAGCCATTCAGTTATGTCCCCCATTCAGTTATGCAAGTCCCCCCCCCACCCCCACCCCCTACAAACACACACACAAAATACTACTTTTAACCAGAAATTAAAAATAGATTCATGAGAGGAGTGGAAATACACCAATACCCAGTGTCACACAAAATCACATTCACATACAGTACATGTCATCAGCTTCAGTTACTGTTCACATCAAACATCATAATGGGGTAAAATTGTCCTCTCTGTGACTTTACCCATGCCATGGTTGGTGGTACCATATGGGCTGGTTAAAATATTTCTGAAAATGCTGTTCTGGAAATTCCACACACTAAAGTCTCTTGAGTTCACAAATAATTTATTATAATATTATAAGGGTTTGGGGCTTAGTTACAGAACAGTCTGGTCAAAATCCAAAGTTCCAAAGCTGCATAAGCACTTGATGACGTTTTTTTGACAGTGATATAACACACAACACAACATTCATGGGCGTAATTACGCAATTCGTCCGTGTAATAGAGGAGTTGTAAAAACGAGTGTCTGTAAATGTTCAGCGTTGTATATTTAAGAGTTGTACTGTATCTGTAAGCTGTCCTGGCCATAGATTTCAGAATCCAACTCGGACAAAACAGAATTACACACATCTTTTTTTACGCATGATTATTTTTGACAATGATTTTATTCCACATACAACACTTTTTCTATATTCTAATATTTGATGTGAACATTACCTCAAACTCTTGTTTGGTATATGCAGTACATGTTTTTTGCACTGCACTGCTGCTACATGAGTGGCTGACTATAAGTGTACGACTGTGCATGTGCACCTATTACAGTGGACAGTGGGTGTACATGGAAAGTAAACTGATTGAGATAATGTATAGTTAAAGGCAGGGCTCGATTTGAGAAGGGATACAGGGGGGTGGCATGCTGAAATAAAATTACTAAAACCAACCCCTTTGTAAAACCACCATCCCCCTTACCATGCCCTTTAGATTAATAATGCTGTGTATTATGTCAAATTTGTTATGAAATGAAATATTAAAGCTCTGTACCTATGATCATCTTTGAACTAATAATGGTGATTAACTAATCAGAATTCAATATTGTAATGAGCTGCTCACAAGCTCACGCAAGTTTGCGTCATTGTTCACGCTGTTCGCATTTTTGCAATGGACAAGAGAACCGTTCAAGCACAGTTTTTGACATATTTCAAAAGGAAGTGAAACGAAGGTATCATACATACGCACAAATCCTCTCCGTGAAGATGCGATGAAAACGATTCAGTTTAACACAGGAGATTTTTAAATGACTGACAGCTGCAGTGATTATAAAAGACGAGTTCTTCACTCAATGTGTGTAATTAAATTCTGAATTTAAAGAAGAGGTTTTGTTTTTTCATTAGACTTTGTGGCTTCACCTACATGCTTGGCTACAAAAGGGTAAAAAAATATTTTTAAATGCCATAATAGTAATTTGATTTGTGCGTGCGCGCTTGTATATGTGTGAAAAAGTGAAAGAAAGAGAGACTGGTGCGTGGTCATACAAAACCACAGTACTTTTAAATTAAATTATTTAATTACAAATGTTTATGTAGATTTTTATTGTACTCTTATAATCCCCCCCAGATTAAAGCCATGAAAAGGATCAAATGATAGTATTGATGGCATGTGCATGTGTTTTTGATTTTTTTTTTTTTCACAATTCAACCACTGGTTAAAGGTGATAATGTAACGTTAAATCAAACCTCATTCGTGTCAGCATACTGTGTGTCTTCTACTTGATGGCTTGCATCATTTCGATTATAAACAGGAGAGACAGGCTTCATACCTGAAATATTTTTCAACCAAAAATAATTGTAATATGAATGCACTGTAAAACACAGACAGGTCTAGGATGAACTGAGACGTAGTCACCTGTTGCCACATAGCTAGTCTGGTCCTGGTCACGGTCAAAGCTGTCTACTGAAGCATAGCTGTATTCACCAGAATGCTTGCGCTTCCGAGCATTTTTCGCAGCACATATGGACACATACAGCTCCTGAAGATCAGAGTCAAACTCCAAACTGTCCTGTAGTATGTTAGGCAGTCTCTGAGAATGTAAAAATATTTGCCAAAAAGTTGTGCTTTGCAAAATTGTTGTGCTTTCATTGGCTAAGTAAACATACTAATAAAAACAAAAGAAAAACTTATTTTAATAAATGCTGTTGCAAATGAATAAATAGTTAGTAAATTAGTAATTAGAATAATAATTTAGTAAATACTGTATAGTTGCAAGCAACGATGAGCTGGCCCAAGCACCCTGCGCTAATGCACCTGTGTGCACTACACGAGCTGTTTGTCTTTTGAGTGAGTTAAGACACAAAAAAATCAAGCCACACTCAAGTGATGTATGAGTGTGTTCATGCGTTTATGCGTGTGTGTGTCTTTGTGTAAGAAAGAGAGAGTGTGTATGTGTGTGATATGAGTGTGTTTGTGCGTGTGTGTGTGTGTATGTGTGTATGAGTATGTGCGTGCACGCATGTGTTTGTTTGTGTGTGTGTGTGAGTGAGTGAGATGTGTTGTTCAGCTCATTGAGCTCTAAACGTGTACTGAGTTTCGTGTGCATATGTGCAAGTGTGTATGAGCTATGCAGCAAAATTTCTTGTGACGGCCCCATGCTACACCCGTTGCCCAGACTCTCAGGCATCCTAATGGCAGCGGATTCCAACATGTCTTCCAATTTTCATGAGTTTTTGAGCAAAATCCCAAAAGAATGTGTGTGTGTGTAGGAGGTGTAGTGTGTGTGTGTGTGTAGGAGGTGTAGTGTATGTGTTTGTGTGTGTGTTTGTGGAATGTGTAGTGTGTGTAGGAGGTGTAGTGTGTAGTGTGTGTAGGAGGTGTAGTGTGTGTGTGTGTGTGTGTGTGTGTGTGTGTGTGTGTGTGTGTGTGTGTGTAGGAGGTGTAGTGTGTGTGTGTGGCATGTGTAGTGTGTGTGGCATGTGTAGTGTGAGTGGCATGTGTAGTGTGTGTGGCATGTGTAGTGTGTGTGGCATGTGTAGTGTGTGTGGGATGTGTAGTGTGTGTGCGTGTGTAGGATGTGTAGTGTGTGTGTGTGTGTAGGAGGTGTAGTGTGTGTGTGTGTGTGTGTGTGTGTGTGTGTGTGTGTGTGTGTGTGTGTGTAGGTGTGGTGTGCCGCGTCGCAGGATGTGTAGTGTGTGTGTGTGTTGTGGATGTGTAGTGTGTGTGTAGGTGTTTGTGGCAGGATGTGTAGTGTGTGTCTGTGTGTGTGTGTGTGTGTGGTGTGCTGCGGCGTGCAGGATGTGTAGTGTGTGTGTTGTGTGTGTGTGTGTGTGTGTGTGTGTGTGTGTGTGTGTGTGTTTGTGCAGGATGTGTAGTGTGTGTGTGTGTGTGTGTGTGTGTGTGTGTGTGTGTGTGATGTGTAGCGTGTGTGCGCGTGTGTAGGACGTGTAGTGTGTGTGTGTGGAATGTGTAGTGTGCGTGTGGGATGTGTAGTGTGTGTGGAATGTGTAGTATGTGTAGGAGGTGTAGTGTGTGTGTGTGTGTGTGTGTGTGTGTGTAGGAGGTGTAGTGTGTGTAGGAGGTGTAGTGTGTGTGTGTGTGTGTGTGTGTGTGTAGGAGGTGTAGTGTGTGTGTGTGTGTAGGAGGTGTAGTATGTGTGTGTTTGTGTGTGATGTGTAGTGTGATGTGTAGTGTGTGTGTGTGTATGTGCGTGTGTAGGATGTGTAGTGTGCGTGTGTGGAATGTGTAGTGTGTGTGTGTGTGTGATGTGTATTGTGATGTGTGTGGAATGTGTAGTGTGTGTGTGTGTAGGTGGTGTAGTGTATGTGTGTGTGTGTGGAATGTGTAGTGTGTGTAGGAGGTGTAGTGTGTGTGTGTGTGTGTGTGTGTGTGTAGGTGTGTGTGCGCGCGTGCAGGATGTGTAGTGTGTGTGTAGGTGTTTGTGCAGGATGTGTAGTGTGTGTGTGTGTGTGTGTGTGTAGGTGTGTGTGCGCGCGTGCAGGATGTGTAGTGTGTGTGTGTGTGTGTGTGTGTAGGTGTTTGTGCAGGATGTGTAGTGTGTGTGTGTGTGTGTGTGTGTGTGTAGGTGTGTGGGATGTGTAGTGTGTGTGTAGTGTGATGTGTAGCGAGTGTAGGACGTGTAGTGTGTGTGTGTGGAATGTGTAGTGTGTGTGGCATGTGTAGTGTGTGTGGCATGTGTAGTGTGTGTGGGATGTGTAGTGTGTGTGTGTGTGTGTGTGTGTGTGTGTGTGTGTAGGAGGTGTAGTGTGTGTAGGAGGTGTAGTGTGTGTAGGAGGTGTAGTGTGTGTGTGTGTGTGTGTGTGTGTGTGTGTGGTGTAGGAGGTGGAGGTGTGTAGGGGGTGAGTGTGTGGTGTGTGTGTGTGTGTGGAGGTGAGTGTGTGGTGTGTGTGTAGGAGCGTGTAGTATGTTGTTTGTGGGTGTGATGTGTAGTGTGATGTGTAGTGTGTGTGTGTGTGTGTGTGTGTGTGTGTGTGTGTGTGCGCGCGTGTGTAGGATGTGTAGTGTGCGTGTGTGGAATGTGTAGTGTGTGTAGTGTGTGTGTGTGTGTGTGTGTGTGTGTGTGTGTGTGCGTGTGTAGGATGTGTATTGTGATGTGTGTGGAATGTGTAGTGTGTGTAGGAGGTGTAGTGTGTGTGTGTGTGTGTGTGTAGGAGGTGTAGTGTATGTGTGTGTGTGTGTGTGTGTGGAATGTGTAGTGTGTGTAGGAGGTGTAGTGTGTGTGTGTGTGTGTGTGTGTGTGTGTGTGTGTGTGTGTGTAGGAGGTGTAGTGTGTATGTGTTTGTGCAGAATGTGTAGTGTGTGTGTGTAGGTGTGTGTGCGCGCATGCAGGATGTGTAGTGTGTGTGTGTGTGTGTGTGTGTGTGGGATGTGTAGTGCGTGTGTAGTGGGATGTGTAGTGTGTGTGCGTGTGGAATGTTAGTTTGAGTGTGTGTGTGGAATGTGTAGTGTGAGTGTGTGTGTGTAGGATGTATAGTGTGTGTGTAGGACGTGTAGTGTGTGTGTGTGATGTGTAGTGTGTGTGTGTGATGTGTAGTGTGATGTGTAGTGTGTGTGTACGTGCGTGTGTAGTGTGATGTGTAGTGTGATGTGTAGTGTGTGTGTGCGTGCGTGTGTAAGTGTGCGTGCGTGTGTAAGTGTGTGTGTGTGTGTGTGTGTGTAGGATGTGTAGTGTGCGTGTGTGGAATGTGTAGTGTGCGTGTGTGGAATGTGTAGTGTGTGTGTGTGATGTGTAGTGTGATGTGTAGTGTGTGTGTGCGTGCGTGTGTAGGATGTGTAGTGTGATGTGTAGTGTGTGTGTGCGTGCGTGTGTAGGATGTGTAGTGTGCGCGTGTGGAATGTGTAGTGTGCGTGTGTGGAATGTGTAGTGTGCGTGTGTGGAATGTGTAGTGTGTGTGTGGAATGTGTAGTGTGTGTGTGGAATGTGTAGTGTGTGTGTAGGAGGTGTAGTGTGTGTGTGTGTGTGTATGTAGGAGGTGTAGTGTGTGTGTGTGCAAGATGTTTAGTGTGTATGTGTGTGTGTGTGCGCGTGCAGGATGTGTAGTGTGTGTGTGCGCGTGCAGGATGTGTAGTGTGTGTGTGCGCGTGCAGGATGTGTAGTGTGTGTGTGCGCGTGCAGGATGTGTAGTGTGTGTGTGTGTGTGTGTGTGTGTGTGTGTGTGTGCAGGATGTGTAGTGTGCGTGTGTAGGATGTGTAGTGTGTGTGTGCGCGTGTTTAGGATGTGTAGTGTGTGTGCGTATGTAGGATGTGTAGTGTGCGTGTGTAGGATGTGTAGTGTGTGTGTGCGTGTGTGGGATGTGTAGCGCGTGTGCGCGTGTGCAGGATGTGTAGCGTGCGCAGGATGTGTAGTGTATGTGCGTAGGATGTGTAGTGTATGTGCGTAGGATGTGTAGTGTGTGTAGGATGTGTAACGTGTGTGTGTGTGTAGGAGGTGTAGTGTGTATGTGTTTGTGCAGAATGTGTAGTGTGTGTGTGTAGGTGTGTGTGCGCGCATGCAGGATGTGTAGTGTGTGTGTGTGTGTGTGTGTGTGTGTGGGATGTGTAGTGCGTGTGTAGTGTGTGTGCGTGTGGAATGTTAGTTTGAGTGTGTGTGTGGAATGTGTAGTGTGAGTGTGTGTGTGTAGGATGTATAGTGTGTGTGTAGGACGTGTAGTGTGTGTGTGTGATGTGTAGTGTGTGTGTGTGATGTGTAGGATGTGTAGTGTGCGTGTGTGGAATGTGTAGTGTGCGTGTGTGGAATGTGTAGTGTGCGTGTGTGGAATGTGTAGTGTGTGTGTGTGATGTGTAGTGTGTGTGTGCGTGCGTGTGTAGGATGTGTAGTGTGCGCGTGTGGAATGTGTAGTGTGCGTGTGTGGAATGTGTAGTGTGCGTGTGTGGAATGTGTAGTGTGTGTGTGGAATGTGTAGTGTGTGTGTGGAATGTGTAGTGTGTGTGTAGGAGGTGTAGTGTGTGTGTGTGTGTGTATGTAGGAGGTGTAGTGTGTGTGTGTGCAAGATGTTTAGTGTGTATGTGTGTGTGTGTGCGCGTGCAGGATGTGTAGTGTGTGTGTGCGCGTGCAGGATGTGTAGTGTGTGTGTGCGCGTGCAGGATGTGTAGTGTGTGTGTGCGCGTGCAGGATGTGTAGTGTGTGTGTGTGTGTGTGTGTGTGTGTGTGTGTGTGCAGGATGTGTAGTGTGCGTGTGTAGGATGTGTAGTGTGTGTGTGCGCGTGTTTAGGATGTGTAGTGTGTGTGCGTATGTAGGATGTGTAGTGTGCGTGTGTAGGATGTGTAGTGTGTGTGTGCGTGTGTGGGATGTGTAGCGCGTGTGCGCGTGTGCAGGATGTGTAGCGTGCGCAGGATGTGTAGTGTATGTGCGTAGGATGTGTAGTGTATGTGCGTAGGATGTGTAGTGTGTGTAGGATGTGTAACGTGTGTGTGTGTGTGTGTAGGATGTGTAGTATATGTGTGTATGATGTGGTGTGTGTGTGTCCGTAGGATGTGTATATGATGTGTAGTTTGTGTGTGTATGATGTGTGTGTGTGTTTATTTATTAAAATATTTCATTCATTATTTTAATAAGTTGCATGACAAATCAGCTTGTATTGATTTGTTAAGGCAGCTAAAGCATGTTTGCACATTTAAATGTTGATTTACTCAATGTGTGTTTGGAGAAACAAATGTGGATTTTACCTGACTGAAGTTCTTTCTGTATTGCTCCTTCTCAAATGGCTCAGTTTGAAGCCTACCTAAATGTGATACATATTAAATTCAGCTCAGGGGTATTTAATTTATAAGAACATTTTATAGAGAATGTACCTCTGCTAAGTATGGCTCCATTCTCTTTGTAATCTTGTATCTCAGCATCTTTCTTGTACAACAAAGCAGTTAGTTCTCCAACATGCCTCTTCAGCATTTGGGTCATAGACAACAAGGGACACACTAGCTCTCTGGAGACCTTTCACATGACAAAAAAATACAAAAGATTATAAACACATATTATGCTTTTTCAATTGTAATTAAATGTAAACTCTTCCATGTTCATTTCTAAGAGGTTGTTCCTACAAAAAGACTACAGAAATCATACCACCGCTATCGAGGCAGGGGTGCAGTGGAATTCCCAATAGAACGGTAAATCCCCCAGCTCACTCTTGAGTCTGACAATTAGGTGGCCCTCCTGATGCTTGAGAAGAAAATGCACCGGCATGCTTTGTTCATATGACTGACCTGACAGACATGGCATAGCCACTGAGCGCAGATGAGCAAAAAATATGTGCACTGGAGCCCTTAGGCGCTTATTCAGAACCTAAAACGTATGTAAAAGACAAACAACTTTGTAGTGCTGTATGTGCTAACTGTTTATTGTCCATACCCTTGATATGGAAGCATGAAAAATTCTTGCCTGTGCACGTTTCTCAATGTTGCTCATGCTTATCACTTCCTCCCAAACGCTGTTTAGGTCACTCAGCAGCAACTGATATTCTGTGTCACCAAACCAGGCTTTGGCCAACAATTTGGAACCCCCGACATTCACAGGCACCCATGGCACAGCCAACAAAGCTCCTTCAGCATAGCCAGTAGTCTGCATACTGACAGAGCAGAACAACAGTTATAACAGATTGTTATTTATTGTGCTTTCCAAATAAATAAATAAATCAATAAATTTTAAACCTTAAAGTGACAATTAAATGAACTGAAATTGAAATGCACTGCATTCATATCACTGGCAATTGGCAACTACAAGTGGTTTAATGGAGCAGAGTTAATTCGTGATGCAGAATAGAATTACGGTTCATCTCTGAAATATACTTTTGCTACTTACCTTCAGTGTACAAAGCTAAATTTTTAAACATGGGATTTTGAAAGTAGCTACATCATATTATTTTTTTTTCTTTTTTATAATACCCATCATTAATAATTAGTTTGTGTTAATTAAAAATCAGAATAAAATCTTACTATTAATTATACATATTTAATTTATATATTTTTTTTCTGTTGGCGATGTTAAAAGAATTTTCATTGGCCTTCATTCTAAGAGTGCACAAGAAATTAGATAATTATATATCTATAAATGAGAGCATCTACTCAGAATGCCAAAACTCACTATTTGTTTTGCTGACTATGATATTACTGTGCTTGATTGGCCAACTCGTCTGACCTGAACCTGATTCTCCCAGAGAATCTATGTAGTCATATAGTTTTCTCAAGAAGATCAAAAAAGATCTGACTTAACAATACAGATGAGCCAAAACTTCAAAAGAACTGTGGTCTCCAATAATACTTCAGCAGTACCACGGGCTGATTGAATGACGCGTCTCTAATAATATATAATACTAATATAATAAAATTACTCTAATAATAAAAAACTAATATAATCAACATCCGTGCATGTGTGTACTGTTTACTAGAACACTGTGACGACGTGTGTGCGCGTGTAAAGCAAAAGCAAGTCTTATGAGAGAGGTTGAAGATCCATTTTCTCTCTCTCTCTGGATCACCCTGCACGTTGTGTGTGCACTCGTCATTTGACACGATGCCCCTTCACACACACACACTTGACTGTTGTTCACAGAAACAATGCTCTGTCGTGATTCATTTCAAAGGTAAAGTGCAGGTTACTTTGTTTTATTTTTACTTTACAGCAGTGATTTTATTAGTGTAAGCTCAGTTGAGTGTCATTAGAGAGATTTCTTGTTTATTTTATAAAAACAAGACAAAACAGTGTTTAAAACAGTGGTGATAAAACGTTTGTGTGTGTGTGCGCATGTGTGTCAGAAATTCAAGTAAGAAAAGAGGAATGATTACTGTGTGAAGAGGGAGAGGGGAGGGGCTCATTCCTCCTCTCCTCTTACTTTAGCTTCACACATACACAGAGCCTGTGCGCACAAATGGAAACACTTACAGATGGGGCATTTAGAAATTAGCGTTTTTTACTGCAGCATGACGCAATTCTTCCCGCTGAGTGCCGCATGCTTCTGGGAGTCCGCGCCTTGCAATTTACATCCAAGTGTTGTCCTTCACAGAATTCCCACCAGGTGGCACATGGAAGAACTCTGCCTGAGCACATTATACGTATAATCATTCTGTCTGAACTCACAATGTCATAAGTCTACAATGTATAATATAGTCTATGTAACTTAGTGATTGTGTGAAAACAGCCACAATAAATTTTGAACAAATAGACACAGTTCTTACATATATTATATTATATTATATTATATTATATTATAATATGAACTGTGTCTATTTGTTCAGAATTTTACACCAAGTTTCATCTTTGAGTTCTGACAAAGTCGCGTGCATTGTCTGAAGCAGAGCTGCGCGCGAAGTCACAGGTAATTTTTTTTTATCATTCTGTCTGTCTGCCTGTCTGTCTATTTGGCCGAACCCAAAGACGAAACTTGGTGTAAAATGATGTAAAATTCAAACCTGTGACTTCGTGCGCAGCTCCGCTTCCGAAAATGCACGTGACTTTGGCCAACCCCAAAGAAGAAGAAAATTCCCTCCCTCATGATATTTATAGTAAAGAACTGAACAGGTGTAAATCTATCAATCTATCTATAAACACACCTTGATCTCCGTTTCACACTGTGCTGAGCCGATAGAAAAATGCACAGAAAGACGTGAGGAAGCAGCCAACGTTTCATATCAAATGTAAAGGGGAAAAAGACAATAATAAATGTTTGAGTTTATGGAGCTAATTGCAAAATATTTTTTCATGCTGAGCATGAATTTAGGGGGGGCTAAAATCTAAAAATGGCCTAACAAAGCCCATGCATTTGCTTATGGGCAAACATAAGTGACAAATTCCATTTGCATTAAGTATCTCATTTCCAAAATGAGTCGACAATAGGAGAGAAGTTTTGTTAATGCAAACTGTATACACACACACACACACAGTATATATACTCAACACTGAGTAAAAATTTGTTAAAACGTGAGTAAAAATAGTAGGCATTTCTGTATGTGTATAAATGAATGTATTAATAAAAATGCCTCCTTGGCATATGACTTAATCTTTATATCGCATGAGTATAATAACAATATTAAAAAGTCAATATTTTTAACTTTCTTTTGGAAATCTCACAACTACTGTTGACTTTATTATCTGAATATTACTGTTAAATCATGCATTATAATGACTTTAAATGACTTTAATGCCTAAACGACTTTAACACTTGATTTACTAATCCTGTGCAAATTTGCGTAAATTCCATGGACCTACTAGCACCTACTAGCATCCCTGCTACTCCATTGTTCTCCTGCTTTTGTTGTGCAAACACACCCATTACCTGTGAGGCCTGGCACATCTGCATTTGTTAGCCTAAACCAAGGCAGGCCGAACCTTTGTATGTGACATGGAAACCTTCAGACATGCCTGCCGTATTTATACAAAAGACACACATTCACAATATATGGATACACAAGTCTGTTTTATTTTAAAGTGTTTTTACAAACTTTACAGCGTTTGCAGACCCAGTATCCATCATCCCTGCATTTGGCACAGGGGAATTTCTGACATGTTGCACAGGTAAACCTGCTGCGATTCCTGTTGCAGCTCTCTTGCACCTGGCACTGCATTGTCTGTACAGTCCCTGGCACAACAGCTGCAGCAGCCCGCCTCTGTGCCAGTATTTCCTTGTGCTGCATGAATTGGCAACAAAGTTCCTTAGAAGACTCAGAAACAATCTTCTTTTGCCTGTCCACCCTGTACATCTATGGTCATGCATTCCCCTGGACTGAAACTCTCAGCACAGTTCTTGCTGAAGCGTGTCCAGATGTTGGAGATCACAGCAAATTTGTCTATTTTCACCTGTTCTGCCCGCGTGTCCTTGTCATCAAATCGAAAGTGTTGCATAATTGAAATGAATCTATCTCGAGAACATGTCAATGGAACACTGCCAAAAGTGCCAATTGCCCTCTGATTGCATTTTTCTGCATGACTCGGCAACAGAGTTCCTTGGTTAGAAGCGCAATCAGAGGGCAACTGGCACACAAAGAACAGAACTCTGGTTGTGGGGGATGTGAGGTAGGCAAATGAACTAAATCGCTTGTTCAACAGGTTTGATTCATCTGCCCCTGCTTTTCCACCCATACTGCACTGTAAACCCAATTAAGTTGGCAAAACTCAAAATATTTGAGGTAATCAGTTACATATTTTTTTAAGTAATGATGTTTCCAATTTTAAGTAAACAGAACTATACATTTTGAGTTTGTTGAACTTGTTGCAAATTTTTTTAATTTTTTGCAGACCATCCGGAGCGGGAATCGAACCCAGGCTTTTCGCATGGCAGGCGAAACACCTACCACTGAGCCACAAGTGCGATTATTTAAAATATCAAATTTGTTCAGCTAACTTGACAAGTGTCATTTCTACAAACTCATAAATAGCAAAAAGTTCTGAATACTCAAGAAGGTCTATTAATTTGACCTAATTGCAGTTATTCAAGTTAACAGTACGCAATGTGTTTAATTACTTTGAGCATTAGGGTTTACAGTGTGCCCTCACTCATGCAGTCCCCAATATCCGCTACAGGCACCCCTACCCCCCAGGAGAGATTCAGAAGGTCTTTCCTTCCAATAGCTGTCAGACACATAAAAATAAACTACTATTTAAAGTATGTAAAACCTACTTGTGGGTGTAGCACTTTTTACAGTGTACTATACTAAGCTCTATGTACTGCATGTAGCACTTGTTAATATATCACACATATTTAAAATATCGCCAACCGATTGTCATCTGATTCACGCCCCCCAATGACATCATGAAATCTTAAGGATAAATCATTGCATCCACATGCACTATAACAGCATTTTAAAATGACAAAGATCAGCAAGATTCATTCCCAAGACATCAGGACAATGAGATCTGCAGGATGTTCCACTCGAGAGTAGGGTTGGGTATGGGTTTACTTTTTCGATACCGGTGCCAAATTGATACTTTTATAACCTTTACCTTTTTGCTACGGTTGGTATGACAGAGGCTGGGGTCATCCACACCAATAGTGCCAGCTGTCTGTCTGTAAGCCGTCAAACACGGTGCATCCCTCTGCTTTTAAGTTTATTCCGTGTGCCCTCAAATGTTTCATTAGATTTGACGTGTTTCCCCCTTTACTGCTGTAAAATATTTACTGCATATTGCGGTGTCGGAATCCTTTCTTGTGAAATATAGCCACACTTTCGACCGTTTAGTTTTAGGTATTTTAACGAAAGTTAATTTAGCAAGTTAAGATAGCGGTAGATCACCTGCTGACGTCAGAGCGAGTGTAACACAAGATGCCTTCACACGCATCTCGGATGGTCTCATTTCCTGATGATTTGTGCTTTTTTTTTTGTATTATCAAAGCTTTCCGAAGTCCTCAAGATTTTTCTAATTACGGAAATAATTAATTTTTCCGATCATTTCTGACACCCCAGAAATGCAGTATTTAAATTTTACTAGCGATCATGTGTGTTGATGAATCTAATGCTTATTACAACTGTGTCATCATAGCCTCAGAGAACAAATATATTAATCGACAGTTGAGGCATTTAAGTGGCACCGAAATGAGGCACTGAAATTCTCGTTCTGTTTCGGTCCGGTACATACCGGTTATGTAGGTAAAGGTGCCGTATTGGCACCGGTTTTCGGTACCCAACCCTACTCGAGAGATACATCGCCATCTGAATTCTATTGGTTCACAGAGCCCTCTGCACAATCAGAAGACATTACAAAGAAAAGCCAGCATGCAAACGTAATCCTCGCAAAATTATTCCGTAAGTTACTTACCTCAGCACTAGCACAAATAATACAACAGTAGTATTTTTTAGTAGTTTTTTGCATAACGTGTCAAATATGTAATATCTTTCTCTTGTTTTAGGGACATTGTCACAACCATAAAAAACATCACTGAGCAAAACGATGAAATGGCTGCAAGATTGGTGAAAAAGCAACTACTGCGTGACTTTGGTGTGGACATTAGTGTGCGATCCATATGCAGTGTCATGGATGGAGGTATGGGAAAACTCAACATTGTCCCATGATCCGAGACAAAATTTAAGAGCTTCATCTTCAACAAGCTCAAAAATTGATCGAAAAGAAAGAGCTGTTTGATGACGTCATTTTCACAGATGAAACAACGGTGGCTTTGGATCGTTTTGCCATGATGCCGTTTTGTAAAAGAGGAATACTTGTGTTCAAACCAAAACATCCTTTGAAAGTTCATGTTTGGGGGGCAATATCCAGCCTTGGACCAGGACCGAGTGCAATATTTGAAGGGATAATGGATCTGTCTTTCTTTGAGGAAGTTATCATAAAAGAAACCACGCCCCATACATCAATGACAATGACCCGAAGCACACTGCTGCAAGAAAAGTCATTGGGTCAAGACTCCAGCTGAATCCCCTGATATGAATCCCATTGAGATGGTATGGCATGCAATGAAAGACTATATTAGAAAAAAAGCAAAATCAACTACGAAGACCGATTTAATTGCTCCCATAGAAAAGTTCTCGTTTGAAGAACTAAAAGATACTATATGCAACAACTACATAAATAGACTGTTTAAAGTTCTTCCAGTCGTGGTTACGAATCAGGGCGGACATACCGGAATGTAATAGATGTACAAAACACAAATTAAAGTGTAATCCGTCTTAATCTGTATTTCTACCTATGTAACCTTAATAAAAACCTCACAATAATGAAAACATGGTCTGATTTTATTAAATAGACATACAAGTAAAAAAAGCATCTTCAGCTTGCTCTTTTAGTTGGAAAATAGCATATTAAACTGATTAATGAAAATATTGTGAAAATGGTGGAGAGTTGCAGATCGTCTGAGCACCGATCGAACCGGTTTTTACATGTAAATTACATTTTGCACCTCAAGAGATGGCGAGAAGAGATTGAGTCAAGACCATTCTATAACTTCCCCCACACTGTACACCCTAATGCTCAAAGTAATTAAACACATTGAGTACTGTTGACTTAAATAATTGAGGTCAAATTAATAGACCTTTTTGAGTTCTCAGAACTTTTTGGCATGAGTTTGTAGAAATGACTTTTAAAGTTAGCTGAACAAATTTGATAGTTCTGTTTACTTAAAATTGGAAACATCATTACTTAAAAAAATTGATGTAACCGATTAACTGATAACTGAGTTTTGCCAACTTAATCGGGTTTACAGTGCAATTTAATCCACTAACAAACATCATGCAGTCTACAGTATACTGAAGCTGTGAAGCAATCAAGGTACAATATTAAATCAGATCAAAACAGATCAGTGTACCAAAACTATTATAGTACGAGGAGGCTTCTGTTCTGCAAATCACTTTGGATGAAAAAAAATTTTGGCCAGGAAAGCATGGCAGCGAGCTTGGTCTTGGACACTTCATTCCACCTCGCACCTTTACTTTTAATCTTTCTTCTTTATTTTGAAGGATAATGTTCCAACAAAAGAAATCTTAAAAACATTTTTAAATAAATTTACTAAATTAATAATTTTTAATTATTAGTAATAATTAGTAATTAATTAAAAGAGAAATAATTTGTTGGGGGGCTTCAGCAAAATAATTGTTTAGGGGGTTGGATTCAGCGAAATAATTTGTTGATGGTGGGAGGGGGTGGTATTTTGAGCGCAAAAATGAACACGTTTTATTTTGAACTGTAAACCCGTTTAAGTTGCAAAATTCAAAATATTAAAAAATCTAATTTTGATTTGATCATCAAAGTAATGATGTTTCCAATTTTAAGTAAACAGAACTATCAATTTTAGAGTTTGTTGAACTTGTTGCAAATCAAATAAATTGTTGCTGCTGTCACCACACATATATATATATATATATATATTGCATTAACAAAACTTCTCACCTATTGCCGACTCATTTTGGAAATGAGGTACTTAATGCAAATGGAATTTGTCACTTATGTTTGCCCATAAGCAAATGCATGGGTTTTGTTAGGCCATTTTTAGACTTTAGCCCCCCCCGGCCCGCCCAAATTCATGCTCAGCCTCCCTAAAAATTTTGCATTTAGCTCCATAAACTCAAAAAAATATTATCGTCCCTTTACATTTGATATGAAAGGGCGGCTGCCTCTCCATGTCTTTCTGCGCATTTTTCAATCGGCTCAGCAGAGTGAGAAACGGAGATCAAGGTATGTGTTTATAGATAGATTTACACCTGTTCAGTTCTTTACCATAAATACAGTTTATAAAATATCATGAGGGAATAATCGGTTTCCCTTTTGAGTAAAGTTTCGCTGCATTCACCTGTCCTCACGCAACGGTTTCCTCCAGAGATGTACTGTGTAGTATAGATGTCAATTTAGAAATTTTAAAAAGACCAGTTCACCCAAAAATTTAAATGCTATTATTATTTGCCACCCTCTTGTCATTCCAATACCTTAAGTCTTTCTTTTACCTTTAGAACATACTTGAAGTTATTTTTAGTACTCTGGGTATATAACAACATTAGGGTGGGTGAACAATGACAATTTTTATTTCTTGGTGAATGGTCCTTTTAAATATATTTGAGCACTACACCAACATCTGTACATTATTTTTGCATATAAAACTTATGCATGATATTTTGAGGACAGTCTGTGTTATTGTTTTCTGAAAGTGAAAATATGAAATGTATCTGGAGGTAAATACACTATGTTTCTGAATTCTCTTTTCTCATTCACTCCATACTTTTGTTTATGTGGCACATTAATATTGCATCATTTAAGGGGAACAAAAAACTTAGTGCTCCTACGTTTAGAGCACTAACTTTTTGTTCCCCTTAGGTGCTCCTAAATTTATGACTGTGGAACATACTAATAAACAAAAGTATGGAGTGAATGAGAAAACAGGGTGTTTACCTCCAGATACATTTAATATTTTCACTTTCTTGCATGTGGTACACATTAGTCTAAATGTTTTTTTTTTCTTTTTTGTTATTTTTTCTGTGCTGCAATTCTACATGCTGATCATACTACTTCTAATTCAACAGAATCGATGCAACAAAACAGTATTGAAAGTGATAGCGAGCTACAAACTTAATTTAGGGGTATGTTAAAAAAAAACATCGTAGCGTAAAGACATAAAGCTGATGGCATTGGTGAGCCAGGGGCTAGTAGACATGATAAATGAGTCACAGCATGCAGACATTCGGAGGAGTTGTGCGTAAACATCAGCATGGTAAATATGTTGATATTGATAACGAGCCCGGACCTAGCAAAGATGCACATGGCAAGCAGTAAATGTCTTCTGCATTTACTCCAGACTTTTGAAATTCTGCATGTTCGATACAGTTGGTACCCACTGGACGATGGTCCAAGGCAGACAGACAATACATGACTGTCAAACGACCAGTATGATTAAATTCCAAGACAAAAAGTTACTACCAAATGAGTGTCCAAACCAAGAAATGGACAATTCGAATGCGGTGTGTGCATGTGTGCACATGTAATGTGTTCCTATTTTTGCAAACTGGATGCAACAGTTTTGCAGCGTTTCACACTGAAGATTAGATGTGACCGACAGTTCTTACAGATGTTCTTACAAAAAGAGCATTTAGAGTAGAGAGTAATCACAGGTCTTTTAGTTGTAATACACTGGTAACTTCATTGTGTTATGCAGTCAAATAAACCCAATGTCCCCATATGAGGACATCATTAAAAAAACAAAATTCTGTTCAAAGACAATTCTTAGATTTTTTACTTATGGGGTCCTACTTATCCTACTTTATGGGGTCCTACTTTAAATTAAAGCTCGGAGAGTTCATTTTAGGTTGCAAAACAACAAAATGTGATTATTTTAAAGGGGGATGAGTTTTCTATAACCACTGTGTGTATGTATACATTACATATTGTGGACACTTGGATTGTGAATAACTGGTCGGCGGGCATTTTACAAAACGAGCACTCACTCACTCATCATCTGTACTGCTTAATTCTGTATTCAGGGTCACAGGGGGCCTGGAGCCTATCCCAGGAGACTTAGGGCACATGGCAGGGTACACCCTGGACAGGGCACACACACACAGACACACACATACACACACACACACATACACACACACATACACATATACACACACACACACACACACACATACACACACACATACACACACACATACACACACACACATACACACACACACATACACACACACACACACACACACACATACACACACACACACATACACACACACACACATACACACACACACACACATACACACACACACACACATACACACACACACACACACACACACACACACACACACACACACACACACACACACACACACACATACACACACACACATACACACACACACATACACACACACACACACACTACGGGCAATTTGGGAATGCCAATTAGCCTAACCTACATGTCTTTGGACTGTGGGAGGAAACCGGAGTACCCGGAGGAACATGCAAACTCCATGCACACAGAGACGGGAATCGAATCTGGTGCAAAACGAGCAAAATTTTAAAAATTCATTTTAACTTGATAAATTCACTTTGATATACAAGCACACTTTCAGAACAAATTATGCTCGCAATCCAAGGTTTAACTGTATATGTAGATAAAATACAACCTCAGACTAATAACATTTCACCATGGAATTATTTGTTTAACAAGAATGAACGTCCCAGCACATTAACACCAAGGTCAGTCTGTGCAATGCTTAGACAAATACAAAAAATAAAAACTGAGCTACATCTCAGACTGAACAGGCCTCACTAAGCATAACAGTAGAAGACTGAAAAAGTATGGATTGTTTGGAAAGGTTTCCAGGAGAAAACTCTTAAAAAAAAAAAAAAAAAACCAAAGAAGACAGGTGACAGCACAACTGAGGTTTGGAAAACTGCATCCGAACAAACCACAAGGCTACAGGAACGATGTCCCATGGACAGATGAGACCAAAAGTGGACTTGTTTAGCCTTAATGACCAGCGCCATGTTTGGGGATCACCAAACAGCATTTCAGCAGAAACACCTCATACACACTGTCAAGCATGGCAGTGGTAGGGTGATGATTTGGGCTTGTTTTTGCAATCACAGGGCCTGGGCACCTTGCTGTTGACCACTCTTCTGTATACCAGAGTATTCTAACAGTACCTGCGCAAAGGATGTTGACTATACAAGTGATGAATGTTCGTCTTGTAAAATGCTCAAAGATATAATATATTTAAAAAAAGAGGAAGAGGCCATCCCAAAACTCTTTCCACAAAGTTGGGAACATGAAAATGTTTTGGTATGGTGTATGTGGCCTGTGATGGATTGGCAAACTGTCCAGGTTGTACCCCACCTTGTGCCCTAATTTTCCTGGGGTAGGCTCCAGAAACTATGTATACATGATTAAGCGGTATAGATGATGAGTCACTAGAGATACAGAGAAGCAAAATTCGTCACTCCAGAGAAACACTCTGCTTTAGAGTCCAGTGGCCAGAGTCCACTTTACACTAGTGGAAACAGCACTCAACTGCTCTTCCAGTGATATACCAGATGTGAAGACCTGAATTTTTTTCGACTTGAATTTTATTACCTGAATTTTAGCGACCTGAATTTGTAAGACTGAAAAATAATGAACAATGTATTTTTAATACTTGAGAATATTTTTGAACTGCAATTTAGTAATTTTAATATTTTTGCACTGAATTTTAAATGCTTGAATTACATTTTCATTTGAAATATGCAACCACAATAAAATACAGTGGCAAAAATTTGAAACATTGTAAATGTTCTAAGGATTTTTTCAATTCAGATCAAATTGCAATGTAGAAAAATGAAAACATTTTTATTGCAACAAGTTTTTTTTTTCAGTTCATGTAATTCAACCTGCTATTTTGCTTATTTTGTTCCTTTGTCACGTGACTCCCATAGACGCTGTGCAGCGCAGTATATAGGAAACAGAATTGAACGGTTCTTCTCAATGAGTCTTCTAGTTCATTCTTTTGTTACATGACTCCCATGCAGTGCAAGAGATTCAAAAGAACGAATGACTCGGACAAGAAGATATGGGATGTGAGCTGCTCATTCTGTTTATCATATGTCCTTAGTTGCATTGTAATATTTTCATTACTGGAACTATAGCCAAAATTTGGAAGGTTGAGTGAATACTTTTGTCAATACAGGGTTATACATTAATTGGACAAACAAAGTATATAGTAATATAATATATAATATACAAACATAGTATATTCATTGCTCTAGCAGGAAGTTGGGAAGCAGGTGTCGGAGCTATGGATTCTACTAAGATGGCTAATTCAAAATGGCAGTTTTTTTCAATATGGCTTTCAAATTAAAACCCAAATTTATATAAAACATTCAAGGAGCTTTTCCTACAGGAAAGCTTTAGACTTTAAACTATGTAGAGCCCCATGTGTAAACTCCATATCCCCATATGTTCTCGGATACGTCACGTAGAACAAACGTTATCATTACTTTTATAAAGGGTACATTTTACCACTACCTAATAATATAAACAAAGTTGCAAAAATGTAGAACTCACTAAATGAGCATATTATTATTATTATGTCTTAGAAACAATCCAAGAAACACGGGATTGTGTGTATTGTGAAAAAGGTTGAAATGTTTCGCTCAGTCGTGTTTGATAGAAGATAGTTAAAAAGGACTAAAATTCAGGTTATTATATTGCCTGTTTTGTGCTGAATAAAGGATATGTCACTCTATACTGTACAATCCTAAGCCCTATATATATTTATTTTAAGAACAGCATAACAAATAATGACTATAATGCTTTGAGCTTAACGACTACGTTTTACAAACAAAGCTAATAGTAAGTGAGCTAACAAGACGACATACAGTATGATGTTTTCTGGCTCCACCGCGGTAAAGCTGATTTTATATAGAAGACATTGAAGACATTTCCTTCTGTTTCTTGGGAAATAAACTTACAAAAAGGATAATATACTATAATGTATCTTCTTTGCAATGTGCTGAGAACCTTGTCAAATTTTCCATATCATTAATTATCCTATAAAGCTTCCTGTATATTTCAGAATCTGGACATACATCTAATTTCAGTCTGTTTTTAATGTGAGACCTACCTCACATACAGGGGCGAAAAACAACGTAATTATCTCTTTCTTGTAGTTTTATCTTCGTTGTCTCGTTGTTCTTATTCATGCTGTTTTACGACTGTTGCCAACAACGTAATGGTACATTACTGCCTCCGTCTGGACTGGAGTGCAGAACAGGTTCAACTGTAACTCATTTTGCGCCTAAATAAATAACTAAATGAATAAAATGTTTTCTTAAAATATTGAAACAAAAATCATGCTCTAGCACTTTTATTCTTGGGATATGAATGTACCTTTCATTTCATATAATTTTCCAATTTGGGGGTCACTTTCTAACTCCATGGTTCCTATTTTTTCTTTCTACATTCTAAAGCAATACTGAAGGAATCCAAAATATGCAATAATCTCCTCTGAACAATTAATGTTGAGATGTATCTGCTACTCATGATCTGTGAAACCTTCATAATGGCTCTAATCCGAGGTGCTGTTCATTGGTGATTTTTCAGGCTGGTAACTAAATGAACTTCTCCTCTGCAGCAAAGATAAGTTTTGGTCTTGTCTTCCTAGGAAGATCTTCCTGCAAACCAGTTTCATCATGGCGCTTGATGGGTTTTGCAAAGGCACCTGACAAGACTATTCTTGCAAAAATTATTCCAGAAAGGCTAACCTCCGTGTTTTAAAATAACAAGGTTGTTGTTGTTGTAATCAGGTTGTTGTTATTACATAATTACCTAATTACACGTGTTATTTCATAATTTTGAAATCCCCAGTATTGTTGTAGAATGTAGAAAATAAGTCACTAAACAAAAACAAAGAAATGTACAAGTGATCCCAGATTAATCTCAAATTAAAATGACCATTAAAATAGTTTCATGGCACAATTATACTGGCACATCCAGTGATTTTATATAGCAAGTACTTTAAAATACTACAGTGCAACTAATGACTTTTGACAGCTCATGATGCTATATATGTCCTGTACCCAGCAGGAATTTTGATAAAAACATTGTACCAATGTCAATTGGCAATGTTTTGGCAAATAAAATAGTAATAAAATAATGTAAGACCAACACTGACTGCAATATTTAATAACAGCATTTACTTGTCAACTGAAATACATCATCGTAACTCATGGTGTATGAAGAGTATTATCGTGGGAAACTGACCTTTTTTTCTTTTTATTTTTTTTCTTTTTCTGGATGGCCAGGTAAAGGGGGGCATTCCTGTTCCTTTCTAGTAGTCACCTAAATTAACTATATATTAATTACTATGACAATCAATTAAATATTAAAAAGGTTTCCAAGAACTGCATCCCTTAATGCACATCTGGGCTGTCCCTCATACTGAGTGAACACCAGAGGTTTTTGTGAGTCTTTTTACCTACTCAGTTATTAAACTCTGAATAGACCGTTTTAGAAGTGAAAACTATAGGCTTAGCATAAAATTCCAGTTTTCAGGGGATGGCTAGGCCATGGATTGCTAAAAAAGGAAGGTGTTCATGCTTCTTCCCAATGTTGAGGAAACATTTATTATATAACATCTCAACTGTATTATTAATGAAGAAGTTGGATCCTCACTGAGCCAGTAGTAACTTTTTACTACTTGTCAGTAGTGGCAATTAACTTATCTTGTATGTTGTAATAGTTAGCCTAGAAATTAGAGGGAAATGGTTTGTCAAGCTTTTGAAAATAGAAAGTGCCCTGTTGTATACCTTGCAGATTCTAACCTATGGAATAGAAACAAACCAGCAACATAGACAGGAACAAAACAGACAGGATGACAAACAAATATAAGACAAAGACTCTGTGAATCCTAGGGCATACATATGGCAGAACCATGGGAAGAATAAAGAACAGAAAGATGTTTATATAAAATTCAAAGGAATGTTGAAGTGATGAGAAACACCAAGACAAGGAGGTGTGAGGGGACAATAATATCCATGCTAGTTTGTGCAAGTGTATGATATTTAAATAGTGAATGATATTTAAAATGGGGAAACAGTATAACAAAGGGTAAATTTTGTATAAAAGTAGAAACTTTACAACATGTTATATGTGTCCAAAACATAATGCTGAGAGTGAGAACTTGGTAGATGACATATTAAATAAAAAGTTACCTACAGGAAAATAAAATTAATCTAAAGGATATATTTTTAAGAAGGAACTTAGATAATTGTTCCTTTTTTTCTTTTTAACTCTTTGGAACAAGGTTATATAACTGTATATACAGTCTTATGCAAAAGTTTAAGCACCCCTTGATAAATAACAGATGATGGTGATATTTTAATTGAAAAGATGTTCACATTCTTGGAAATGAAAGAAAAAGCACAATATTTTCAGCAAACATTGATGCATAGTTACTTGTCATGCCATAAATTGAACAAAAATTAAAAAAATTAAAACATTATTATGGCACTGTGCAAAGGTTTTAGGCAGCTGTGTAAGATTCTGAAAATTAAAGTTACTGATGCCCACAATTCAGAAGAAGGCTACAAGAAGATAGCAAAGCATTGTCAGCTTGCAGTTTCCACAGTGAGAAATGTAATTAATGTAATTAACAGACTCAGGAGTGGTGGTGCATTGTTCCACAGTGATGCTTGCACAGACAAAACCTTCATGGAAGAGTCAGCAGAAGAAAACCTTACCTGCATCCCCATCATAAAATCCAACGTCAGAAGTATGCAACAGAACATCTACAGAAGTCTGATGCGTTTTGGAAACAAGTGCTGTGGATTGATGAAGTTAAAATAGAACTCTTTGGCCACATTCAGCAAAGGCATGTTTGGAGCAGCATTTCATGAAAAGAACAACTTACCAATTATTAAGCATGGGAGTGGATCTATCATGATTTGGGGTTGTGTTGCAGCCAGTGGCACAGGAAACATTGCACGGTGGAGGGAAGAATGGATTCCACTAAATACCAGCAAGTTCTAAAAGGAAACATCACACCATCTGTAAAAAAGCTGAAGCTGAAAAGAGGGTGGCTTCTACAACAGGACAATGATCCTAAACGTACCTCGAAATCCAGTATGGAATACCTCAAGAGATGCAAGCTGGAGGTTTTGGAATGGCCCCTGATTTAAACATCATTGAAAATTTGTGGATAGATCTTAAGAGAGCTATGCATGCAAGAGGACTAAATAATATTACAGAACTAGAATCAAGGAAGAATGGGAGAAAATCCCAAGTACAATAATTGAAAGACTTTTAGCTGGCTATAAAAAGTGCCAGAGGAGGTGTTACTAAGTACTGATTATGTAGGGTGCCCAAACTTTTGCACAGTGCCGCAATAATGTTTTTTGTTCAATTTATGACATAAAAACTAACTATGCATCAATGCTTGCTGAAAATATTGTCAATTTTTTCCATTTCCAAGAGAGACTGTGTTAACATCTCTTCAAAAAAATCACAAAATCTGTTATTTATCAAGGAGTGCCTAAACTTTGCATAAGACTGTATACCACAACAACACCAAAATAATAGAGCCAAACCAATATACAATTGCCACCCACAGCAAACATTTAAACAAACAATATTTTGTTAATATAAAAGCGAGAAAAAAATGCCAAGGGCAATATTTTAGTGTCAATCAAGACCCTAGTCCTGACCTTCTTTTTTATTACTCCAATTCTTTTTCTTTTTTCTCTTTCTTTAATGTCCAGTGAAAAAACACATTAAAGAAAGAGAGAAAAGAAAAAGAATTGGAGTAATAAAAAAGAAGGTCAGGACTAGGGTCTTGATTGTTCAAGTAAATCCCACAAAAAGGACCATAGCTGCCAGAATAAATCAGATTTCTTCTGTAAGTCATATGTAAAATTAGCCACTTGTACCAAACAGATCTTCAGAAACAAGGTACATGAAATTATGACCATACTGTAAGATAAATATATATTTATTTGCCAGATAATTTATGAAATTTAGTAAACAATTTAAATCAGAAGAAAGATATATTGAAGGTTTACAAATTAGAAGGTAGATAGTTGGAGACAAAGTGAATTTTCTTGCCAATATTTTCTGGACCAGATCATGTACCTCATACCAAAAAGGTTTAATTGCTAAATTAGAAATACCTTTTCCTGTATAGATCCTAAGGCCAATAATGCCTAAAGGAGCAGAAAAATCTGGATTTAATGTGATTGGGGATTGCATCATCAAATTCCTGGGAGGTTAGTTGTATTTCTGAACCACGTTCCACTGCGGTGGGTGAGTTTGTTTGCCAACTGTCATAAAATATCAAGAAGAAGAAGAATTCAGATTTCTAATAGCATTGGAGTTGGTGGAAGAAAATTATAAATACAGTGTTCAAATTGACACATACGGAGCCCCCCAGGGGTCATGTGGGATATATCAAACAAACAGAGCACACAGATTAATAAATCATGCTCTCGGAATAATAAATCGTGCTCTTGGAATAATAAACCGAGCGCACGGAATAATAAACCATGCGCGCTGATTAATAAACTTTGCGCGCGGAATAATAAAACCGTGCGCGCGGATTAATAAACTTTGCTCACGGAATAATAAAACCGTGCATGCGGAATAATAAACCGAGCGCGCTGGTTGGTTTACACGTCTGGATTCGAAGTTACGACCTATCGGACATGAACGGCGAGGAAGGAGCTCATACAGCCAGCACAAGTGCTTCAAGGTAAGTAACCAACTTTTAACTTAATATTTAGACATTTAACTTAATTGTAAAGGTTTGTGGATACGTTTGCATGTTCCACATATTCATGGCACGCTTTTATGAAGTTGTCCTGTGCCCCATCTTTTGCTCCAGGCCAAGGCATAGCCTAACGCAGAATGCAGGTTATCATCGAAATTTAAAGATAGTGTAATAACACCATGCTTCCCCCGAACACACACGTACACACACACACACACACACACACAATATGATATTCTGCGATCTCATTTTCCATAAGGTTGTTGTTTACTTCTACCGGTTCCGGACCGCGCTGAAGTTGGTTTAAAGTTGGACTTTGGATATTCGCGTGCCGGCTTCTAGATCCCGATTTGTGGCGAAGAATAAATATTACAATAATAATAGTTATATAATATGAATATTATCCGTATTTCAGTCAGACAGTAATTTACAGACGGTCACTAACTCGCGCAGTAGGCGAGGTGCGGTCGCCGGACTCTGACAGCGAATGTCCGCCACAAATCGGAATCTAGAAGCCGGAGCGGGAATATCCAACGTCCAACTTCATACCAATGTCACCGCGCTCTAGTCCGGTTTTGGTGATGCTTTAACATTATGTATATTGTCTGTAACAAAACGTAGTTTACTCGCAGAAAATGTCACGTCACCTGTGCGGAGTGAATATTTTACAGTCTGTTTAATACCCCTATCTCACCTACGCGGTTTCATCGGTTCATCAGGATTCAGCGCGAGTTTTGGCGCCGTGATTACGTTTCCATCTTTCCACGCGAAAAATGAAAAATTTTTAACATGCGGAAGCTCGCGGACCTTGCAGAACTTCGCGGAACGTCGGGCGGTCACGATGCCTAACGCCGCATCTCACCACGAGCCATACCGCATAGGTGTGATAGGTGAATAAAGGGGGCACAGATAGATTGGTCTAATAGATGCATTATGTCAGACTGACTCTACAGTTCGTGCTTTTTATGTGTGTATTTGCCTTTTTTTGGACAGAATGGATCAGGGATTCCTAGATTTTCTGCAGCAACAGTGCGAGTTGGATCAGATCATCATCTCTAGATAGACAGATAACAGTTGATGACATGCTGCTGGAGATTGAGATGGTTCTTCCAAATGGCAATGCTGAAAAGGGAGAGGACAATGGTGGGGTCTTACGTGATGCCTTGAGTGAGTATTGGGAAACATTTATACTAAAATGCACAACTGGGAATGTGCTGAAAGTTCCAATGACCAGGCATGATATGAAAGACGAATGGGAGAATGTGGCCAAAGTGATGGTGCTAGGCTACAACATGGCAATGTACTTTTCTGTGGCGTTGGCTAAGCCCTTTCTTTCTCACTGCCTTCACCAGGAAATCAAGGATGATGAACTGCTTGCTGCATTCCTGGAAACAATTCCAGCTGAAGATAAGGAAATTGCAGAGCAGGCAATGAGAGATTTCAAATCCCTTTTTGGGAAAGAAGAATGGTTTGAATTCCTTGAGGCACATGACATTAAAAGACATGTCACAGAGGACGATTGGAGAAGAACTCTACTTGAAGTTGCACACAAAGAAATGGTGCAAGACCCAGCCTATGTAGCAGAGTGTTGGAGCAATATTCTGCAGGGACTCCATCTTCCTCCAGGAGGACTAGATGAAGTGATGGCTAGCCTCACTCCCACAACCAGGAAGGTTGTAGCAATGTTGCAACATGAAACTCTCAACAAACGAGAGTGTCAGATTCTGGATTTCCTTAAAAAATTTATCAGGACCTGTAGTGATGTACGCCTGAGGAAATTTCTTCGGTTTTGCACAGGTAATGGTTTTGTTTGTATTTTCACACAATTGGTCTTTGTGTTACTAATAATTAAAAAATATCACCATATAAAATGTTCTGGAGAATTGTAATATAATGTACATTTAAAAATCTCTCTATCACCTCCAGATTTACCTCACTTTTTTAACCTCACTTTAAATTTATGCCAACCAATTCTTCATATACAGTATTTTTTGGGAAACCTTCTATACACTGATCAGTCTCCAGGTCCTCTTAACTTCTCTAAATGTATTCTGTCTAATCATATACTTGGAGGTAATGCTCACCTTTTTCCAACGAGTCAAAAGGATGGATGTTATATGAAGCTTTTTGCCATGATTTTGTAGAAACTCCAGGGCCCGTATTTACTAAGCCTCTCAGAGTAGGAAATCTCTCCTAAGTGGCCAAAAGAATCACATAATTTTGGTCCTGCTTTCAGGTGTAGGAGTAAAAGCAACATTATTAAAACACAAAATTACTTCTATCTCCACGAGAACTTAGAAGGTGTCCTAACTGGTTATTGGTTGTGAGGAAATGGTGTTCCTACATATATACTGTTATTTTATTTTACTTTTCAATTATTTGTATTCAATTATTCAATTAAATTGTATTCAATTTAGCCTCACTTCATCACTTCATTACCACGGTGTATCCCCATTTTTCACACTCCTTTGGGGCATGTGTGGCAAACTGACACATGGTATTGATGCTTTCACAAATTGCCTCCACTTACTTTTTATTGTTAGAGGTGAGAGTAGGGTGGAATTTTACTTGAATTATTTCTTTACATTTTATTCCCTCCCCTGCAAGCAAAATGCTTTCATTCTCTCTCCAGTTTCGCTTTCTTTTCGAAGTCATTTTGATCAGATTCTGACAGTTTTGCATAGCTGTATTATAGGGGCTTTAAACAGCTGTGATTGGAGCAGTCTGATTAGAATAATATTCTGCAGCTGAGTCGCACATCTATATGTTTTGTCTGTGTGCATTAAGCTTTCACACAACTGCTGCTGATTTCAGCATTTCACTTTTTTGCTATTTTAAAACACAAACTGCTCATCAGACATATAGTTTAGTTTGCAGAAAAGGGAGTAAAATGTAAAAAAAATAATTAAAGTAAAATTCTGACATACTTTTACCTCCTAAGATAAAAAGTGAGTAGAGTCAATTTGTGAACGCCTCAGTGCCACCTGTCAGTCTGCTGCATGTACCCCTGAGGAGTGTGAAACATGGCAATACGCTACGATAAAGTCCTGCTTATAACAAAGAATGTCAAGAAACAGTTGTGTACACTCAAATAATTAAATATGTATATTATGTAATTATAATGTATATATAATATATGTATATATAAATATAATTATATTATATATTTATAATGATGCCCTGAACTCAATAAATGCAGCTTGTTTTTCTTTGATTTTATATTATATAGTGGGAATGTATGAATCTGCGCATGATCTGCGGTGCTGTAAGAGCAGAGTTTAATTCATTATTTACAACACTGCCGTCTGTGTCACTGTTTCAAAGCTACATCATTGCTGTTAGTAAAAAACAGGGTACAGAGACAGTATACAACATTAATGGACCATTTACATACAGCACGTTATTGGTTAAAAAAATACATTTTTGTCCAAACATATCTTTTATGAGATCCATGTCATCTAGGGTTACTACAACGTCTCTCCTCCGCTCGTGTCTCTGCCTGATCCATTTCCTCACTACTCATACTTCCAGAACTCTTCTACATTTTGCTGTAGATAGGAGTGATTTTCTATGTTAAGAATGTTAATGAATTGTTCTTATTCCTACTCCTAAAAGTTGGACCAAAATTGCATCACATTTTTGACCACTTAGGAGCGATTTTATACTCTGAGATGCTTAGTCAATACACGCCCTGGTTTTGGGCACTTTCCATTAAGAAAACAGTGTGTTCTCATGTGGCAGTGGAGGTATTGTGGAGGTACACAGTTTGTTCTCTGAATAAACAATAATTTCTGCACATCTTTACAGGTGCTGATCTCCTTGTATCACAGTTCATTCATGTTCGCTTCACTGAGCCAAAGAGCACCTTTACGAGAAGCCCCCAGTCACACACATGTGGTTGTGTATTAGAAGTTCCAAACAACTATGGATCATACCTTGAGCTTGCTGAAGATTTTACAAGTGTACTTGATGCCAACATGTGGGTAATGGACATTATTTAGAGGTAAGTTTCAGGTGCACAGTACATTAACATTCATTCATTATTTATCCATTTATGAATCTATTTTTCTTTGGCCAATTTTACCCAAGTGTGTTTATGTTCATATGCATTTGCTTTTCTCTTCCCTAGGTATTAGGACTCCAAAGATAATGTTGACAGATCCCAATTTTTAGGTTAATAAATACTATTGGACTAGTTTAAACATTGGTAAGTTGGTGGTGTTTGACAGTATTTGATTTCTTATCTAAGTGAAATAAGGTTTACAAATTGCCCAAATTGCAGACCAAACTGGATTAGGATTATTTTACATTCTCAAATAAGATCACAATTGACTAAGATCTGTTAGTTAACTCTTTTTATGTTCATAAATAGAAACAATTATGGTTTTCAACTTATGTTACATTTCAGCTCAAACCATTTGTACAGTAATAGCACTTTACTTGAAGGACAGTTCAAGTATACATTATAAAATAACAAGTATAACATATTACTGGAACAAGCATTCCAGTATTTGGGTTTCAGTTATGGGCATGTTAGTATGAAGATTTAATTTTTCTGAAATTTTAATTTTTTGTTTCTTTACTCTTCAGTTAAAGTTTTTGTGATAAATACAATGCACATTTTTATGTTGTCTGTTATTCTGAAGTGTTTTACTGAGTTTACTATTTTTGTAGTGAATTCTAAGTAGAAGGTAGTAATTATCCAACACTTCAATATAGTTATTGATGTTCATGTATCTTTGGTGTTTAAAACAAACTTTTACAGAGAACATTTGTTATAGGTTATGTTTTATATTAAATGTCTTAAATAAAGTGTTTTGTACTACAAATGACTGTTTGTCTTTTAATAAATTTTTGTTAGTTTTGAACATTAATAAAATGCTGTTAAATCTTAAAGGTAAATGTGATCATTTGAACACCTCAATATAAAAAACAATGACATGCTTTCACACTTAATTCAAATCATTTTAATGTTGCTTATCAAAGCATAGCACTTGTGAAACATTGTAAAACAAATTTTTTTTTAAAAGCAAAACCACAATTTTTGTTGCCAGGATGTATTGCACTATATAAGAGATAAAAAGGGGAATTAATCTGAATAGATCGATTCTAATATTTATTCCTGTACAAATACATTCAAAAATATTGATGTCAGCAACTTGACTTGAAGTTGTAAAAGGTTTTCATCTTTTATCTGAACGGCTTCCTCAGTTCTAAGTAGTGTGGGTCCCAGATGTGGATTCAGTCCATCAAAGGCACATAAGTTAAAGTAAGTATCTGTGTGAAACTGCCTCAGACGGATGTCAGTACTGATTTTTAATAGGCTGATTGGTGGATTTGCAGACTATAGGGCCAAAATATTTCTTTTTTTTTTTTTTTTTGGATTTTTCCCTGATTTTCTCCCTAATTTAGTCGTGTCCAATTCCTCCCCGTCACTAGGGGGCTCCCACATTAAGGCTACTACTACCACTCAGCCGGGAGGGCCGAAGACTATCACGTGTTTCCTCCGAACCACGTGACGCCAGCCGACCGCATCTTTTCGAACTGCTCGCTCGCGCGCCATTGGGGGCGGCGTAACACACTCGGAGGACAGCGCTATCCGCTCCCTCCGCTGCGCGAGCTCACAGACGCCCCTGACTGGCAGTAGAGCCGCGATTAATGTGGGAGCACTATGTACCTCTCATCCCTCCCCTCTGAGAGAGCTCGGCCAATCAGCTCTCTCTAGACCTCCGGCTGCGAGAGGTTACAGCACCACCCGGGATTCGAACTAGCGATCTCCGGATGATAGGGCGAGCGCTTTACCCACTGCGCCACTCGGAGGCCCCCGGGCCAAAATATTTCTATCTTCATGTCTCTGAATCAATAACATTTACTTTTAATTTTACATTCACCCAGTAAAGGGAAAGATGATTTTCCTTGAGACAGTATATTGGCATGCATGAATACAGCCACATTCACACAATTTTTATCTTTCAAGGTCTAGACGATTTGTTAGTTCTTGTCGTAGGAAAAGGTAGAGGTCCAATGCCATGTAAGTGTCCCCAGGAACATGAAGATTATTTTCAGCCATAATGGAGGTGCACAGTGTAAAGACATTGTTATCACAAACAATGTCAGATCGGTGGACACAGTCATTTTCATAATGGTTCTGCAATCTGGCACAAGTAGTCCTGTGTGTTGTATAGTTCCGGTAAGAAATACATGACTTCAGGGCGTCCATGGGGAACTCTCTGGTTTCGTGATGGACGAATAAGATGACTATTCCATGACTCTTTGACAGCATCCAATTCAGTCTGAAGACAGAAAGAGGAAAGTGCAAGTAAATTAAAACAGAAGTCTAAGCAGAACTAGAAGAATAAGATTTTCAGACATACTTTATCAAAAAGATATAATAATTTCATAATCATATAATTTCATTAATTATTTTTTTAAATTCATTAATTTGTATTCAATTATTTTATAATAGAGATTATTTTGTGTGAGAATGACTTACTTGTATTATACCAAGAAAGCAGAAGATGATAAGATCCTTATCTAGGAATTCCCCATTTAAAACACCTTCATTTTTGAGGCTATGCAGTTGCTCCAGCCAAAACTCCACACACTCTGTGCGAAGAATTCCCCACCAGCTTTCAATTCTTTGGTTACTTGTGCTTCGCCCATAGATGAAGCTCCTTTCACCACTTTGTAAGTCAACATCATTTTGACGCAAGGACCGCTGAATGTCCCGGATAGAGCTGTTCTCAGTTCCCATGTCTGCTCTTAAAGTGCGAGGACAACCACCGATTTCTCTTACTGTCTCGAGAAAATATCCACCGATAACTTTGGGATCACTGTTTGTGTTGTATGCATTCAGCCACAAAATCTTCCTTGAGAATCCATCTATGGCCCCGTTTATACATATGCCAAAAGGCTTTAACTTGTCATATGAATCAACATGCCATACAAAATTTGGACCCTTGGCGAAATAAGCTCTTCTGTTGAATTTCCTCTGCCATCTCAAGTCTTTGCCTACTGGATCCAGGCTTGAAAGAATTAAACGAACATCTTCTTTTCGAACATGTAATCCCTGCTCTTTACATTTACTGTACATCCAACGGTAGCCATGCAGGGCCCCAGAGCCCTGCAGTTCCTCTTTTATGAACTGAATAACATTTTCAAGGTTGTCAAAGTGTTTACGACAAAAGTGTCCATTCTTCTTGAGAAATCGCTTCAGTGTCTTTAGACTCACAATAATTCCATGTCTTACACTTAGAATGTGAAGAATGTCAGTATATTTAAGACCCAAAAGAAAATAAAGTTCAATTAGCTGTGATCTATCCACGCCAGGAAATTTGGAGGTTGTGAGGAATATTCAGGCAGGCAGTAACTGTTCTCAAGTCAGTGAAGTATCAGAAGGAAAGAATGATTTATGGTGCAAAACAAATAATTGCAGTTGGAATACTTTGCTCCAAGGTCAGCCACCTGTTAACATGATATAAAGAAAGAAGGAGTGATTTTGTCAAATCCTTAACTATAGATATAATTTAAGGAATATTATGCAACTCTACTCTGAGCAAAGCATCATAACTGTCCATTAGGTATTTGGAAGAGTGATAACCTCCTACATGTTAAATATTAAGCATACAACCAATACATGTAGTGCACTTTCATACAGATGACTATAGAATAAAGAGTGTACGAAGTGCTGTCCTACTCCAAATTCATTATTCCACCTTTTTCTGCTATTATAACTACTATGTTATTCTACTTTTATACAGTATAATGTGGGAACATACACGAGTCTGAAAACAAAAAAATTGATTGTGAAACTTTCTAAACGCGATGCACTTACCTTTTCATTCACAAACGTGGAGATGATGCTCTGATCCAACTCGCACTGTTGCTGCAGAAAATCTAGGAATCCCTGATCCATTCTGTCCAAAAAAGGCAAATACACACATGAAAAGCACGAACTGTAGAGTCAGTCTGACATAATGCATCTATTAGACCAATCTATCTGTGCCCCCTTTATTCACCTATCACAGTGGGGCAGTGGGCAGTGGGCAGTTGCTTTGCATCTGCACGGGGCATGAACGATCCCGTCCTCCACGAGTTTCCTGCTGCCTTGCAGGTTGGCCGTGTGTGGCCAAAGGCTATGGGAGTAAACCCAGACAGAAAATCCGGTATGGAGACCCGGAGGCAGTTGGCCGAGCACTGCGATACATTCTGGCAACTCCTACAGCCGCGCTGGCACCGGTTGTATCGGCTTTGCCTTTCCACCGGACTCTGCCAGTAACGCCGAAAGGGGGATCCTGGCACTGGGCACTTCAGGATCTCCATATCATTTGCCCAGGCCTGCACCTGGAGAGGCCACTCCAGCTTCGCTGTTTCAGCGTAGACCCAACACGGGGAGCAGCAGACACCAGTGATAAGCCTAGGCTCGTTTGGCGTAGAGCTGGGCGCTAGGGGTTGCTCTCGACGGTGGGAGGAGTCCTCTGACTCCATTGGGAAGTTACTGCCCGCCTCAACCCGGGCAGCCCCCGGGCAATAAGGTACTACCTCGCCACAACATGCTTGCTTCATCGGGTGCGTGAAGCTTAGACAAAATCGACAGGGTTGTTGTAAAATTGAGCACCAGGCAAACACATAAAGAAAAATGAAAAGAAATCGCCAGCCCTGCGACTGGCAACATGGAACGTCAGAACAATGTGTCCTGGCCTCTCTGACGACCTCCAGCAAGTTGATGACGCCAGAAAAAACGCCATTATCAATCGCGAGCTGGCCAAGCTGAACATTGACATCGCTGCCCTCCAGGAGACACGCCTTGCTTCTAGTGGCAGTCTCAAAGAGAAAGACTATACGTTCTTCTGGCAAGGCCTGGAGTCGGACGAGCGCCGACTCTATGGGGTTGGCTTCGCAGTCCGTAACTCACTCCTGTCGTCAGTTGAACCTCCGTCTCAGGGAACCGAGCGCATTCTCTCACTCCGCCTCACTATCTCATCGGAACCTACACACATCTTTAGTGTCTATGCCCCTACACTCTGCTCCACGGTCGAATCTAAAGATGCATTCTATGAGGAGCTTGAGGCAAGGATTAGTGAGATCCCAGCGAAGGAAAACCTGTTCCTGCTCGGAGACTTCAACGCCCGAGTGGGTACAGCATACACCTCCTGGCCACGTTGCAGTGGACACTTTGGCGTTGGCAAGCTCAATGAGAACGGACAGCGGCTACTTGAGCTCTGCTCCTTCCAAGACCTCGCCATCACCAACACCTTTTTCTTCACCAAACTCCACCACAGAGTGTCTTGGCGACATCCCAGGTCAAAGCACTGCCACCAGCTAGTCATCACCAGGAGACCCATGCTCTGCACTCGCAGTTACCATAGTGCCAACTGCGACACCGACCATTCTCTGGTCGGAAGCATGGTACGTCTCCAACTCAGACGGATTCACCGCTCCAAACAAAAGGGCTGGCCTTGCATCGATACAGCCAGAACCTTAAAGCTTGAGCTGCGCGAATGCTTTGCTGAGGCTATTGATAAGGCCCTGGAAGACTGTGCCACAGGCAGTGCTACAGGCAGTGCTACAGCACACTGGGATCTTATTCGTGATGCCGTTTACCAGACCGCTCTAAACACCTTCGGGAAGAGAGCCAGGAAAAATGAGGATTGGTTCGAGGCTGGGATCGAAGAGATGGAGCCTGCCATAGCAGTCAAGGGTGCTGCGCTTCTCGAATATAAGAGGAAGCCTTGTGAGAAAACACTGGCCGCCTACAGAGAAGCCCGCAACAATGCCAAGAGGATCGCCCGCAGGTGTGCCAACGACTATTGGCTGAAGCTTTGCAGCGACATCCAGACCTCTGCGGACTGTGGAAACACCCGTGCCATGTATGAGGGGATGAAGAAAGCCTTTGGACCAAGTGCAGCCAAGGTCGCACCCCTCAAGTCTACATCCGGCAACATCATCAAGGACCGCGATGAGCAGATGAAGAGATGGGTTGAGCACTACAGGGAGCTGTACTCCAGAGAGAACGCTGTCACTGAAACAGCCATGGAGAACATCACCCCGTTGCCCACCATGGAAGAACTCGACTCACTACCCACCATCGAGGAGCTCAGCAAGGCCATTGATTCGCTGTCCTGTGAGAAAGCACCAGGCAGCGATGGAATCCCACCAGAGATTGTGAAGGCTGCAAAAGAGAGCTCCCTTCTTCGACATCTTTACGAGCTTTTTCTACAGTGCTGGGATGAGGGAACGATACCCCAAGACATGCGGGACGCAAAGATCGTCACGCTCTACAAGAACAAGGGCGACCGCAGCGACTGTAACAACTATCGTGGGATCTCTCTCCTCGGCACTGTGGGAAAGGCTTTCGCCAGGGTAGTCCTTAACCGCTTACAAGTACTTGCCGATCGCGTGTATCCCGAGTCGCAGTGTGGGTTCCGGGCCAAGCGATCAACCATCGACATGGTATTTTCCCTTCGGCAGCTGCAGGAAAAGTGCCGTGAACAGCGACGTCCCCTGTTCCTCGCTTTCATTGACCTGACCAAGGCGTTTGACCTGGTTAGTCGGTCTGGCCTCTTTGCCCTCCTCCATAAGATCGGATGCCCCCCTAAGCTTCTGAAGATGATCGAGTCTTTCCATGACAATATGTCTGGCACAGTTCAGTACGACGGATCATCATTGGACCCATTTCCAATCAAGAATGGCGTGAAACAGGGGTGTGTTTTGGCCCCGACGCTTTTCGGCATATTCTTCTCTCTGCTCCTGCGCTACGCGTTCAGCAAATCTGAAGATGGCATCTTTCTCCATACACGGAGTGATGGGAACCTTTTCAATCTCGCCCGCCTCAGAGCAAAGACCAAGGTGCGCAAGGTCCTTGTCCGGGAGATGCTGTTTGCCGATGATGCCGCCCTCACTGCTCACACCGAGGTGGCTCTTCAGCGACTCATCACCCGCTTCACAGATGCATGCACAGAGTTTGGTCTCACCATCAGCCTCAAGAAGACCAATATCATGGGTCAGGATGTCAGCACCACTCCCACAATCGCCATTGGTGATCACATCCTTGAGGTGGTGGACAGGTTTACATACCTGGGATCCACAATCTCCAGCAACCTATCCCTGGATGCCGAGCTCAACGTGAGGATAGGCAAAGCAGCAACAACCATGGCCCGCTTAGCGAAGCGAGTGTGGGAAAATTCTATGTTGACCCTTAACACAAAGATGAAGGTGTACCAAGCATGCGTATTGAGTACCCTTTTGTATGGCAGTGAGACCTGGACCCTGTATACGTACCAAGAGCGAAGACTGAACGCCTTTTATATGCGCAATCTCAGACGACTCCTCGGCATCACCTGGCAGGATCATGTCTCCAACGCAGGTGTCTTGGCCCAGGCAGGCATGTTAAGTATGTTTGCCATTCTCTCCCAGAGGCGCCTGCGTTGGCTTGGCCACGTGTGCAGGATGGAAGATGGCCGTATGCCAAAGGACATCCTCTACGGCGAGCTCGCCACAGGAACACGACCAACCGGACGACCTGCACTGCGCTACAAAGATATCTGCAAGAGAGATCTGAAGTCATGTAGCATGAATCCAGCAGATCTTAAGATAGCGACCTCCAACCGCTTAAGCTGGTGTGCAAATGTCAAAACTGGCGTCAGGCAGGCCGAGGAGAAGAGAGAGATCCAGCGTCAGGAAAGAAAGAGCACCAAACAGCATAGGACTCAGCCTGCCACCACTCCTTCCATTGTCCCTAAAGATGTCTACACTTGCAGCAAGTGTGGTAGGAGCTGTAGCTCCCGTATTGGCTTATTCAGCCACAGCCGACGCTGCAATTCCATAACTCAATAAATACAGGTGCAGATTCCATTGTCTCAAGAGACAGAAGGATGCCAACAACACCTATGCGGTATGGCTCGTGGTGAGATGCGGCGTTAGGCATCGTGACCGCCCGACGTTCCGCGAAGTTCTGCAAGGTCCGCGAGCTTCCGCATGTTAAAAATTTTTCATTTTTCGCGTGGAAAGATGGAAACGTAATCACGGCGCCAAAACTCGCGCTGAATCCTGATGAACCGATGAAACCGCGTAGGTGAGATAGGGGTATTAAACAGACTGTAAAATATTCACTCCGCACAGGTGACGTGACGTTTTCTGCGAGTAAACTACGTTTTGTTACAGACAATATACATAATGTTAAAGCATCACCAAAACCGGACTAGAGCGCGGTGACATTGGTATGAAGTTGGACGCTGGATATTCCCGCTCCGGCTTCTAGATTCCGATTTGTGGCGGACATTCGCTGTCAGAGTCCAGCGACCGCACCTCGCCTACTGCGCGAGTTAGTGACCGTCTGTAAATTACTGTCCGACTGAAATACGGATAATATTCATATTATAACTATTATTATTGTAATATTTATTCTTCGCCACAAATCGGGATCTAGAAGCCGGCACGCGAATATCCAAAGTCCAACTTTAAACCAACTTCAGCGCGGTCCGGAACCGGTAGAAGTAAACAACAGCCTTATGGAAAATGAGATCGCAGAATATCATATTGTGTGTGTGTGTGTGTGTGTGTGTGTGTACGTGTGTTCGGGGGAAGCATGGTGTTATTACACTATCTTTAAAATTAAATGATAACCTGCATTCTGCGTTAGGCTATGCCTTGGCCTGGAGCAAAAGATGGGGCACAGGACAACTTCATAAAAGCGTGCCATGAATGTGTGGAACATGCAAACGTATCCACAAACCTTTACAATTAAGTTAAATGTCTAAATATTAAGTTAAAAGTTGGTTACTTACCTTGAAGCACTTGTGCTGGCTGTATGAGCTCCTTCCTCGCCGTTCATGTCCGATAGGTCGTAACTTCGAATCCAGACGTGTAAACCAACCAGCGCGCTCGGTTTATTATTCCGCATGCACGGTTTTATTATTCCGTGAGCAAAGTTTATTAATCCGCGCGCACGGTTTTATTATTCCGCGCGCAAAGTTTATTAATCAGCGCGCATGGTTTATTATTCCGAGAGCATGATTTATTAATCCGTGTGCTCTGTATGTTTGATTTATCCCACATGACCCCTGGGGGGCTCCGTAGAATAAAGAAAGTTTACATCTTCGTTCTCTAAAACCGGAAGTATCTCTTCTTCTGTTGTTTGTGGCAACGTGTCGTCTTCTTGGCGCTACTACATTCACCAGCGGTCCGTTCTTCGTACGTCGCTTGAAACATCCTAGATGAGATCATCGTGCTAATTACGATGCGGCTAATACGGTTCTTCGAGCACACCTGTTGTTGATGATTAGTATAGCTGGATTGAGTTGTCTAGGATTATTGCGCGTTCGTGCGTTTGTTTAAAAGGCGATATGCATCGACAGTAGAAACACTGATCACAACCCCTGGGATTGGTTGACGAAATGACAAAAGCTCTTTTTTTTTCTAAAGCGGAGCAAGAGCTTTTATTAGAGGGTTATGGAGAATTTCAAACTTTAATAAAGATAATTAAAAATAAAAGTAATTATTAAATACGTGAGCGCTGCCCATGTTACATGTTGTGTTTGTATGTATATATATATATATATATATATATATATATATATATATATATATATATATATACACACACTCTCAAATCCTATTTGTATTAATTTAAAGTTAGCTGAACAAATTTGATATTTTAAGTAATCATAAGTACTTAAGTAACAGTAACTGTCACCTCAAAGTTCCACCAACTTAACATCTAAAGCGCACTGGTGGCTCAGTGGTAGGCGCCAAATGGCGCTACGCCTGGCATGTGAAAGAGCCGGGTTCGATTCCCAAGCCGTATTAAATTTACTTTATTTGCAACAAGTTCAACAAACTCAAATATTGATAGTTCTGTTGGAAACATTACTTAAAAAAGTAATGTCACTGATTACCTCAAATATTTGGAGTTTTGCCAACTTAATCGGGTTTACAGTGTAAAAGTGAAGTACAAGAACAAGTATAGTAAGAAGTTTATTGTCATGTTGTGCTAAAGGATCCTGTCTATGACGCAATACACGAGGAATTTGAAAACTCTGCGTATAACCCTGACACCTTCAGTAACCGGTTGCTCTCTCATAAACGGACAAGATATGGCTGCGACAGATTTGAGAAAATTAGCTCCACTTATATAGATGCAATCGGGGGATAAAATGTTACATATTATTAGACACACATGGAGATTAACACACGAATGACGACCACAGCCACACAAACATGTATACATATACTGTATTTATGTTTAAATGCATTCATCCATATATTCACGCAAGATACTTTTCTTTTCCCCATGTGAGTCAGTCCGCGTCAGTCATGCTCTTTAACCAATCAGATTTAATCTCGCAATTTCAACCAATCATAACCCGCCAGGAGCACAGCCTAAATCCTGTTTACATGAAATAAACTTTAAGCTTACGGACATGTTGCTATGACAGCAAGTGCGAGATGCGCTTCGAAGAACGAAACAATCAAAGATCAGGACAAATTCACAACAAGCAAATCCAGAACTGAGTTAGCGACGTACGAAGAACGGACCCCAGTGCAGCAGGTGGCGGTAATGCACCTACAAGCTGGATGCCATCCGCAAGAAAAACTTAGAAAAAGAAGAGGAGCACGACCACGCTGTGTCGATGTGCTTCATGTTTTTGTAGCGTTGATTCCTCGTTTATCAGCGAACCATCATTTATATTCTATACAGTAATATAGCTGGTTGTCGGTGAACATGGCTGAACCTGATGGTTGTTCACGAAGCGATTTAGGCCAGTCGACTCAAGAACCACCGCGGAATTTACATATAATACATCAGCATCCATCGCAAAATTTTCAGGCATTAAGAGACTGGAACTGGTTTCAGTCTGTGCCGACAAGCCCATGGGGTCCCAATCCCGTGTGCCCTGCTAATAGCTACAGAGGTCCAGGTTATGTACCACAGCAGAGGCCTGGTAGGTTCCACGCAGTTGTCTGCACTAGAGCAATGTGAAAGTATTATCTTTATCACACCAAACCAAAATGCCTAATTTCTGAGAACCACTTTTGTGGTTCCGTTCAGTGAAAGTAATCTTTTACGATGCAGCTTTCAGGTTTCTCTAATGTTGGCACAGGCGACATGTTTGTGTTGTTGTTTTTTATTTTCTTTCTTTTTGTCTTTCTCTTCGAAAAGAACATCAGCGTTAGCGCTGTATATCTGGTGTCAACTAATGGTATTTTGAGTCTTTGTATTTTATCTGTGAACATGGCTTTATATTAAATATATTTCCATAATTTAATAAATTTTTTTGGCACTTTACAGGTTATCATTTTCATGAATATCAGAAGAGGAGACAAGACTATGGCCAACAAAAACAGTTGGAAGACAGAGTAACATACATGCATTTTATTTATTTTGTTATTTAGTTTGTAACCTACTATGTGTAAGATTTACTTCATGTAATGCCCAGATCAGTGGGGGAGTCATGCTTGAATTTTTGTTTGATTGGGAAATTTCTTTCCAGCGGAAAAAACCGAAAGAAGCAGAATTCAGTCATTTTTGTGACACTTGTGATAGAGGTTTCAAAAACCAAGACAAATACAAAGACCACATTGCCCAACATGTTAAGGTAATCCAAGATGTTGGAAAATGTATATATATTTGAACAGTAGTACCTTAAAGTAAAAAGAAATCATTTTGATTAGAAATAAAGATACAGAATGTTTTTGTATATCTTTCCCTCCTTTTTGCTTCCTCCTTAGTGTTCTTTTGATGATTGCAAATACACTGCACATGAGAAGCTTGTCAAAATTCACTGGAAAAATGTGAGTGATCTTGTTTAATTGTGCATAGAATTTTATGTGGATAAAACATTATGCAGATTTACAAATATACATGCCTTTTCTAATTAAATAAAAGTTTAAAGTTTAAGCTTTTTGTCATCTTTTAGAGTCATTCCCCAGGATCAAAACAAATCAAGTTGGACACTCCTGAGGAAATTGCGAAATGGAGAGAGGAAAGAAAACGGTATAAATCTATACCCTTTACACATAAAGGAATACCTAATTGTGCAACTTCTTGTCTTCATCTATTTAAATATTTTAAACTTATTGTAATGCTTTTAACAATTTAATATATGCTGACTGCAGAAACTACCCAACACACAGCAATGTAGAGAAGAAAATTAAATTAATGGAGGTCAAAGAGAAGAGAGGAGATGTGCTAGAAACTTCTCAGTTTGGGTAGGTTATTGTTTGTATAGTTCTGCTTATGACTTGTTTGTGTAACACTTTAGATGTTTAATTCAGTTCTGACAAGTTGCTTTTGGATATAAGTCGATGCCTAATTGTTATTTGAGACATAACTGTTTAATGCATTTATTTATACAGGTGTTTTAAGGATCATGGCAAAGTGCATGGTGAATATTATCACGAAGGTGGTTTCCAGAATCCCAGAGGGCATACATATAGCAGACATCGACACTTGCACCCAGTTAGAGAAAAGGTGGAGGAGGTATCACCTCTTACAGACCCTCCCCATGTTTTTGATCCTCTAGGAGCCCTGGCTACCAGTGATCAAGGTTAGATAAGTCCAACCATTGATTTCTCATTCACACATTTGTCTAAATTTATCCAAAGCTATCTTAAGGGTTTGCTTTTAAATGAGCAAATTATTTTACTCTATTGTCAGATTCTGAAAAAGAAGAGTCTGTGAAGGAGATAAAAACTGCCATTTCTGTGGTCCCCAAAAATATGACCTCTGCACTAGGATCACTGATGTCCAGCTATGGAGATGAGATGACAGAAAGTGAAAGTGACAAAGAACCAGAGGGTGAGCATCCAACTGTATAAATGAATAAAAAGTCCAATGTTATTAGTTTAATATTATATATGTTTAATAGGTGTGTAAGAGTCCACAATAGTCACTGTTTGGTATGTATCTGAGTTTTGAAGTCATTGTATAATACATTCTTCTTTTCAATAATTATGAATTTATCTTATCATATAAACTTGTAAATGGTGTCACACTGGCCATAATGTATGCAACACATTACAAATGCACTTAAAGGCACATACCTTTCTTTAATTAAAAGCAAATCTATAGCAAATAACACAAGGAATAATTTTTAAGGGAGATTAACCCTTTATGATTAACTGTTAACATTTTTGACAGTTCCTGTTAACTGTTTTGACAGAGTAAATGAGGAGCTTGTCTTGAGTGACCTGGAATCATATAGACATACTTGTTTAACACCTATCTTACCTACATAGTTTGACTCGCGGTGAGATGCAGAGATAGTCACCTCGAGTTTCGTGAGGTTCTGCGGGGTCCACAAGCTTGCGCAAGAAAAAAATTATTAATGAAATTTTTCACGTGGAAAGATTGGAATTGTAAGCACTATGCGAAAACACTGTGAATCCCAATGGACTTTACCGCGTACGTGAAATAGGGGTGTAAATATAAAACATAGACTATGCAGATTGAAGAAAAAAATAACCATCACACACCTAAGTTAATTGCCTAGCTAACGTTGCTAACAACAACAGTTTCCCACTTTGTCGATTAAATGTGTGGAGGTTTGAAATGGTGTAATTCTAACCGGGGAGTTACAGCCTAGTGCAGTGTTGTTGCACTGCCTGTTTATCTTGTTCTTTTCCTTTTCAAATCTAAGCATGCAGTATTGGTGAGCAGCACATATTGTAGGAGCCCTTAATAAGGTTAAAAAGGATATTTGTAAATCAGTATTGGTTTAAACTTTTAAATAGCATTAATTGCTATTTTATTCTTATTATTAAAATGTGTATGTGTATCAAAATTACCAAACAAAATTTATTCAAGTTAATCGAATTAATGAAGGTAATCGACTAGCTAGTTAAAGCTAGACTGTATAAACTCGCATCACAGCACGCCTGACATGAATGTTCTCTACAAAACATTACACATTTGAATGCACATACTGTTACACTCATATTATTTTTACATGTAACACATGCACGGATGTAAACTTACCAAATAAGAAAACACAGAGAGCGACTGATGTCTGTAAGAATTTCATTTGCAAACTATACCTCCTTTTTCCGGTTTGACTGAATTGTTGTTGTTTTCTCATTTGGTGTTTTGTTTATGGATATGCTGTGCTCAGTTTTTATCTTTTTTTCAGTTTTGTTATTTTGTTTCGACCTCAAGGCCAGTGAGCAACTCAGAAATTCTTTGGGAAATCTGTCCAGATAAACCCCCCCCCTCATAGTAGGATTGCATCACATGCTACACACTTGATGTTGTCTCCTGTGATTGCTAAAATTTCTACAATTATGTTGTGTGAATGTACAATAGCAATTACTAAAAAAAAAAAAACTTTGCATAATTTTTTTTTTATTTGCATTGATGAGGTGTATGGGTAACCACACAGTGATGAGTCTCTGTTTGGTGTTTAGTAATATTTGTGCAACCAGGGATAGGAGAAACCCTCGGATTTGCAACTTGGGAACTTTTGGCCTATGGTATGGTGTGACATGGCCCAAGTCATGACTGGAATGGGAGTAGCAATTTTTGGGACTTAAATTCTTTCTCTGCCACGGTCATACCCAAAGCACAGGGGACTGTTGCAGTGGTAAATCAGCTTGAGACTCGAGGGCGCAGGAAGTATCTTTGTGATTGTTGGGACCTGTTAATGTTTACACACGTGGACAAAAGTAGTAGTTAAAAACAATTCTATGAATGTTAACCAATGAAAGTCAGACATTGCTTTTCAACCATGCTTCAACAGAATTATTTTAAAAAATAAACTCATGGAACAGACCTGGACAAAAATGATGGTACCCCTAGAAAATACTGAAAATAATGTGACCAAAGGGACATGTTAATTCAAGGTGTGTCCACAAATTAGCATCACAGGTCTTGTAATCAGTCAGTGGGCCTATATATAGGGCTCCAGGTAGTCACTGTGTTGTTTGGTGACATGGTATGTACCACACTCAACATGGACCAGAGGAAGCGAAGGAAAGAGTTGTCTCAGGAGATTCGAAAGAAAATTATAGACAAGCATGTTAAAGGTAAAGGCTATAAGACCATTTCCAAGCAGCTAGATGTTCCTGTGACTACAGTTGCACATATTATTCAGAAATTTAAGATCCATGGGACTGTAGCCAACCTCCCTGGACGTGGCCAAGGGAGGAAAATTCATGACAAATCAAAGAGACAGATAATCCGAATGGTAACAAACAAGCCCAGAAAGACTTCTAAAGAGATCCAAGGTGAACTTCATGCTCAAGGAGCATCAGTGTCAGATCGCACCATCCGTCGTTGTTTGAGCCAAAGTGGACTACATGGGAGACGACCAAGGAGGACACCATTGTTGAAAACAAATCAGAAAAAAGCCAGACTGGAATATGCCAAACTACATGTTGACAAGCCACAAAGCTTCTGGGAGAATGTCCTATGGACAGATGAGACAAAAATGGTACTTCAGATGTTCACAGACGGAAAAATGAAGCATATCAAGAAAAGAACACTGTCCCTACTGTGAAACATGGAGGAGGCTCTGTTGTGTTCTGGGGCTGCTTTGCTGCATCTGGCACAGGGTGTCTTGAATCTGTGCAGGGTACAATGTAATCTCAAGACTATCAAGGGATTCTAGAGAGAAATGTGCTGGCCAGTGTCAGAAAGCTGGGTCTCAGTCGCAGGTCATGGGTCTTGCAACAGGACAATGACCCAAAACACAGCTAAAAACACCCAATAATGGCTAAGAGGAGAACATTGGACTATTCTAAAGTGGCCTTCTATGAGCCCTGACCTCAATCCTATTGAGCATCTTTGGAAGGAGCTGAAACATGCTGTCTAGAAAAGGCACCCTTCAAACCGGAAACAACTGGAGCAGCTTGCTCATGAGGAGTGGGCCAAAATACCTGCAGAGAGGTGCAGAAGTCTCATTGACAGTTACAGGAATTGTTTGATTGCAGTGATTGCCTCAAAAGGTTGTGCAACAAACTATTAAGTTAGGGGTACCATCATTTTTGTCCAGTCCTGTTCCATGAGTTCATTTTTTAAAATAATTCCGTTGAAGCATGTTTGAAAAGCAATGTCTGACTTTCATTGGGTAACATTTCATAGAATTTTTTTAATTATTACTTTTATCAGATTAAAGTTATTTATGTGACCATTGTGAGTTTTTCTTTCATTGACCGAAGGGTACGAACAATTTTGTCCACGTGTGTATGTTAATGTTTCATATCTGTTAAGCTCCCAAAACCCAGACCAATCAAGTTTATTTGGTGTGAAAAGTAAGGAATAGAATGTATTGTATGTTTGTCTTTTATACATAAGTGTTATTAATTCCATTAGTTCCCAATGAGTACACCTCACCTTTACTTTTTCCAGCACTCATCCAGTGCTTTGACGTAAAGACTTTCGTGGATTAAGGTATAAACACTGCCTGAATCGACCAAGGTCTGAGCACACTTGAGCACTAACCAGCACATTGTATGTCTACTCTGGATTGGGCAGAGGCAGTGGGCCTGCAATGATCTGGAGTACCTGGTTTTCCTCAATTCTCAGTCTATGTGGAAATGCCCCGGTACTCCACAGCCCCACAGATCTGCACAGGGCTTGTTCTCTGGGACTCTGTGGCACCCCGGAAAGAAGGAGAAGACAAGATAGGGCTTGAGTAGGATTGGGATTAACATTATATAACATTAATAGCGTGCTGTTTTGATTCATGGCAGTAGCAGGACTTGATTTTTATATGTATAACAATTTATTTATCTGTAAAGTTTAATTTTATATTCATAATAATAATAATTTAACATTACTGTAATTATTATAAATTGTGAAAATGATCTGAAGCATAGAAATACTTCTAAAGAAAAGTAGTTCTTGGTTGTTTAACAGCAAAAGAAAGTCTATTCACTCTATTTAAACAAAATGGATGCCTCTGGTCCAGCAGCTTTTGTAAGCTGTTCATCTAGCCCACTTTGAGCTCAGCCAGTAACCAGTAGCAGAACTGTGATCATTCGGTCATTGTCTATGTTGAATTATTTCCACTCTATTTTACTTGTAAATTATAAAAATTGGTCCAGGTTTAACAAAGCCCTCATGAAGCGATCAGGAAACTTGTCTGTTGTCACAGGCAATCCTTATTTTAAATGGCATAACGTACAGAACCAAAGTAAATCACGCTGTGCAAAGATGCATATATTAATGGGAAAAGGTAACCAGGAACCAACTAATGTGAAAGTATACTTGGTTATACTGTGGTTCTGTACCTTATGCCGTTTAAAGTAAGGATTGCCTGTGACAACAGACAAGTTGCCTGATTGCTTCTGCCATTTCAGTACATGAGGTCATTTTCTGAAATGAGCCAGGAGAATGTTCTGTGCCACAGCTGGTTGTAATTGTATTTGCTGCCAATGGAGATGGCAAATGAATGGGTATCACCAGTGGCTTCCTTTCAGCTGAAGCTTTAAAAATTTCAGTTTCTGTTGCATATATGTTTTGAAATAATGGCTAATCAACTTCATTGTTGGAATATGAATTATTTATTTATTTTGTCAAGCTCACTGTATTTTCATACAATTATATTTTTGTGGTGTTCAGTGGCTAGTGAACCACATTTTATTTTTTATTCGCCCACATGCTCCTATTTATTTTAATTGCACATGCAAGTGAAATGCTTGCACTGTCCTGAGTTGCTGCCACTGTGGATGCTTACCCTTCCCACCAGCACTTGTGAAAAAGGCTTGCCCGGGACTGCTGGGAGGTGCTTTTGCATTGACAGTCTCCATTATTATGGTGCCGTGGCAGTAATCCGATAGACGGGAAGGGCGGTTCTCTGCCAGGTTACATGGGTGTGAAGTCTAACTGATTTGCATGAAGTGTTCAATCACATAAACCTCTAAATCCACAACCAGCGTTGTTTGTTTATTTTTACTATTACTTATTTTATTCTAATACCTGATTAGGTTTTATTCCTAATTTTTTGTCAGACACACCGATTCAGACAAGAGCTCTGGCTTTAGAAGAGAACAGTGCCTTGCTTGGAGCCTATTCTAATCCAAACCGGAACAACACACCAAAGCTTGAGAGAAGGCCAACAACCAAGGAATCCGAGATCGGCCATCAAGTACCATATCCTTATTTGGAGTCACATCCTCTAAGGAGCAGAGGGAGATGTGGAGATAGGCAAAATGGAAGACAACGCAACAAACTTGGTACTGGACTACGGAAATGTCGTGCTACTTTACTAGAGATGGTGAGAAGTGCATATAACATTACTTACAGTTAAACTAAAGGGTTTATTTTAATTTTAATATTAGTTCTTCCAGGGGTGTCGGCAGCCATACTCCTGTACACATGAGTCTGACCTTTTAAAACGCATACAGTAGGGTAATCAGACAATACAAATTGCATTGTTTTTTTTTATTTTTTTTATTCTCAAATTATTTTCAATTATTAAGGGAAAACCTGTCCAAACCTGCCTGGCCCTATGCGAAGATGTGACAACAGCTTTTTTCCCTTAATAAATGAACTCGTTATTTAAAAACTGCATTTTCTATTTACAATCATTGTAGGCTACAGCCATAAAGGCTGCTGTTGTGTGTACAGGGTGGGCCGTTTATATGGATACACCTTAATAAAATGGGAATGGTTGGTGATATTAACTTCCTGTTTGTAGCACATTAGTATATGTGAGGGGGCAAACTTTTCAAGATGGGTGGTGACCATGGTGGCCATTTTGAAGTCGGCCATCTTGGATCCAGCTTTTGGGTATTTCACAAGAAAAACAATGGTGTGCTTGGTTTTAACGTAACTTTATTCTTTCATGAGTTATTTACAAGTTTCTGACCACTTATAGAATGTGTTCAATGTGCTGCCCATTGTGATGGATTGTCAATGCAACCCTCTTCTCCCACTCTTCACACATTGATAGCAACACTGCAGGAGAAATGCCAGCACAGGCTTCCAGTATCCGTAGTTTCAGGTGCTGCACATCTCGTATCTTCCCACCATAGACAATTGCCTTCAGATGACCCCAAAGATAGAGTCTAAGGGGGTCAGATCGGGAGACCCATGGGGGCCATTCAACTGGCCCACGACGACCAATCCACTTTTCAGGAAACTGTTCATCTAGGAATGCTCGGACCCGACACCCATAATGTGATGGTGCACCATCTTGCTGGAAAAACTCAGGGAACGTGCCAGCTTCAGTGCATAAAGAGGGAAACACATCATCATGTAGCATTTTCAAATATCCAGTGGCTTGAGGTTTCCATTGATGAAGAATGGCCCCACTATCTTTGTACCCCATATACCACACCATACCATCACTTTTTTTGTTCAAACAGTCTTGTAGGGATCTATCCAATGTGGGTTAGTGTCAGACCAATAGCGGTGGTTTTGTTTGTTAACTTCACCATTCACATAAAAGTTTGCCTCATCACTGAACAAAATCTTCTGCGTGAACTGAGGGTCCTGTTCCATTTTTTGTTTTGCCCATTCTGCAAATTGTGTGCGCCGATCTGGGTCATCCTCGTTGAGATGCTGGAGTTTGTAAGGGTGCCATTCGTGAGTAGCTAATATCCGCCGAAGGGATGTTCGACTAATGCCACTCTCCAGTGACATGCAGCGAGTGCTACACTGTGGGCTCTTGCTGAATGAAGCTAGGACAGCCACTGACGTTTTTTCATTAGTGTCAGTTTTCATGCGTCCACATTTTGGCAAATCCAACACTGAACCAGTTTCACGAAACTTGGCAAGCAGTTTGCTAACTGTAGCTTGGGAGATGTGTGGTCTCATAGGGTGTCTTGCATTGAAATCTGCTGCAATGACCTGGTTACTGCATTCACCAGATAACACAATTTCGATCCGCTCATCACGTGTTAACCTCTTCGACATGTCAATGGCTACGAACAAAGAGAAACTTTTAAATAACTCATGAAAGAATAAAGTTACGTTAAAACCAAGCACACCATTGTTTATCTTGTGAAATTCCCAATAAGTTTGATGTCACATGATCCTCTTCCTATTGAAAAAAAACAAAAGTTGGATCCAAGATGGCCGACTTCAAAATGGCCACCATGGTCACCACCCATCTTGAAAAGTTTGCTCCCTCACATATACTAATGCCACAAACAGGACGTTAATATCACCGACCATTCCCATTTTATTAAGGTGTATCCATATAAATGGCCTACCCTGTACTATGAAATTCTACTGATGCCCCTGAGTTCTTTACACATGTCTTCACTGCTAAAAAGATAGATAAGCTAATGAAAAGTTATATGATGCATGATGATTCATGAATTTAACATGCATAGTGTTTTTATTTTATCCCTTACAGTTGTTGGCACCAGATATTCGCCATGAAAGGAATGTGGTGCTTCAGTGCATTCACTATATAATTCATAAGGAATTCTTTGGTCTTGCTTGTAAAGACTGAAACCTCATGATGTCTGATGATGCTACAGTAACTGTAAATTATTCTTTGTTAAGAAGAGGCAAAAAAACATAGTTCTTTTTAGAATGGATCATTCAGTTGGGATGAAAAATTGGCAGGTCAGCAAGTCACAGGAAGTGAATACTTCCTTTGTATTACAGCCATATACTAAGCAGTAACGGATGGAACACAGGACATGGAGATGAACGCTCGCAGCTGTAAGGTGTTCTGCATTCATTTGGTCTCTGTCAAGACATACTGACCCCCAAGGTGCATTTACACAAAAGCTTGCTGCAATTATGAACAGTGTGCCATACAAACATGGCCAAGTTTATTAGCTGATTACTAAGTGCATCATCGTCACTCAGAATACTTTAAAGCTGCTTCTTGCCGGGGGCCTTCAGGTTTTCTGACTGATTTTGCACCTCAATGGTTTGAATGACTCCCATGGATCTTTTTTTATACTCATTACAACAGAATGAAGAACTGAGCTTACACTGCTTCTTTAAATGCCATGTTTGATATTAATTCAGAAGACCAAGACAGTTGGTGCATATTAGTGCTTTGTTTAACTTACATTTAACATTGACTAGTAACGTTTGTTTAAACTGTTAATCCATGAAATGTTGTAATTGTAATTTTCTGGATATTTAAATAATAAAAAAAACAAATGAATAAGAAAAGAAAATAAAGATGTAAAAAAAAAAAAAAAGTTAACTTTTCTATCATATGGTGGCTACAGAGTTATTACAGTTGCCTTAGGTTGACCTTGTGAAATCTTTTGTCTTAAGGTGGTCATACGGCACCATTTGAGCAACTTGCGGTACTCTCAAGTAGTTCGTAGGAACATCTCCTGTCTGTCGGCATATTTTGTTGTGGTATATAAAGTGGCAGCTATCTACTCTCTGTTGCTAGAAAATTTGTGAAAATAAATTTTTTGAAATGACAATGCCGAGAAGACTACAGACTACTCCTGCAGTTGCAAGATGACGATAATGATCTATCAGTTGTAGCTGCTGCTTTGGTTTAGCGGCAGCAGGAAGAGCACGAGAGGTCACATGACTATCTGTGCAAATGCTGCAGATTAGAAAACAGAACTCTACCAGCAAGGTATGCAGAAATAGCCAGATGAGAAATAGTACAGTGCACATAAGAACGTCACAAACAGCACATATGACCTACTGCTGCATTGTGAACACCGTACTTTTGACTTTTGACATGGCCTATGGACGCCATGGTGCATTTGTTTGAATGGCGTACAAATATCGGTTCATATGGTGTTTATAGAGTTGCTGTAAGATACCAATATGAACAACTTAATTTGTTCTTGTGGCATACCTACAGCCACTATAGGAGTATGGGCTTCTGAAAATTGTCTTGAATCGAAGGCCATATCCACACGTAGCCGGGTATTTTTAAAAACTGTGGTTTTGGCCTTTCGTCCACATGCAAACGCAGTTTTAGAAAACTTTCTGATTTTCCAAAACTAATGTTTTCAGTGGTGTTGTGTGGACAGGGGAATTGGAGATTTTGGCTTGTTGTAATGTCACCTTGCGTGCCAATGGTGTCATTGTCTGTGTACTAGTCTCCTTGATTTCACATCAGCTTTGTTTATGAGGATATTTTGTACAATAGTGGACTTAAACATAGTCACTAGTTTACTGTACAGATCACTCCCTCCAGGAAATATGACGCCATAGTTGTTGTTAATGATGGATTTAATCTTTACTTATAGCACTTCACGGTCAAATACACCATCAAACTATACAAATGAACAATATACATATAATAAGCACACATTTGATGATAAACAGACTGTAAACTAAATATACATATATGAAATAAAAGATAAGTAAACATACCTCGCTGGCTGCACATAACCAAGAGGGAATGAGTACACTTGAAGAAACGCAAAACTTTACAAATAGCTTCTTTTCACTTGTCGTGAAACAACTTCACTTGAGAACACTCACTTGACTATAACTTGTTTACCTGTTTCACGTGGTTCTTAGCAGTGTCATAAAAAAAATGTCGGTGTGCAACATAGCACAGCAGAAAATAATAAATCCTGGTGAAAATACAACAAATGTTAAACAGAACAAAATAAAACAAAATCAATATACATAAATGAATTTCTCAAAAAATGACAAATAATTTTATGGCAGCTAAACTCCCACCAAATCATGATTTGTGATTTCACATATATCTTACAACTTAACAGTAGGTTAATACCATTTACTCTGCTTACAGCAGTACAACAAGCTTTTGCACTGGTCTATCAAGATAAAGTGGCTTAGAAGTGCCTTTTCCCCTTTTATCTAAAGTTGAATCACTAATCAACAGCTTTACTTTCCTGACCCTTCCATCAGCACTAGGGTAAACTTCTATAACTCCTGCCAGTCTCCATTGATTTCTAGGGGCACCATCCTCCTTCAGAATGACAATATCATCAACTTTTGTATTTCTCTTATCCTTTTGCCAGATTTGTCCTTTCTGAAGGTTAAGTAAATACTCTCTTTTCCACCTTGTCCAAAATTTGTTTGCCAAGAACTGCACCTGACACCATCTCTTGCGAAGGTACAGATCTTGACTTACAAACTGACCAGGAGGAGGTGAGATCACCCTAGACTTCATCAGAAGAAGGTGATTTGGTGTAAGAGGTTTGAGACTTGTTGGGTCATTCAAATGCTCTATTGTTAGAGACCTGCTATTTATAATAGCCATGACTTCATACAAAAAGGTTCTTAGTGATGGACTGTCAAGTCTTTTTGCAGACTGATCAAGTATTGCTGTCAGAACATTTCTGATTGTCTTGATTTGTCTCTCCCATATGCTCTCCATATGGCTTGATGATGGTATGTTCATTATGAACTCATACTCTTTCAACTGTTCATGATTTAGATCTTTCATTGCATCCGTGAACTCTCTTTTAGTACCTACAAAGTTAGTACCTTGGTCACATCTTAACTGCCATACATTTCTGCATATTGCGATTAATGCATGTATCTGATGTAAGATCATCAAGCATTTCAATATGTATGGCCATTGAACACATGCAAGTGAAAAGAAGACCATACTTCTTTACTTCCTTTCTTGTCTCCTTTACATAGAATGGTCCAATTCATTTCCATTCTCTCTTCTGGCAAATCTGCCAACTTTGGATCTTGTGCGTTTCTTCTGTCCTTTCTGCACCTTGTACACTTAGGATGCAGTAATGCAGTTGCCCCTCACATCTATATGATCCATATTCTATTGGACCATAGCTGATTTACAGTCTCTTCCTTTCTCGTGATAAGGTTTTATGAGTAAAGTGGACACATGACTTGTCTTTGGCAGAATGGCTGGATGTTTAACGCAAGTATGAAGGCCAGATCTTGTTAACCGTTCTCCTACTCTCGGCACACCACATTCATCTATAAATGGACTCAACTGGTATAGCTTGTTTCCCTTGTCTTTACGTTTTACCTCTTTGTATTGCTGTATATTTTTTATTTCACTGCTAAACGCTTCTCTTTGTACCAATCTGATTATGAACAACTCTGCTTCTTGTCTTTCCTCAACAGTTGTAGCTTCATTTAGTTTTAGTTTAGTTTTAGCTTTAAGGCCCTTGGTTTGTTTAGCGTAACGCTTGAGACGAGCAATGGCTTTAACCTCTCTCTTCCAGTCAGAAAACTTTGTCAGACGGTCTACCAATGTTCCCCCTTATCTTGCACTAGAGAGAAACACCTGGATTTTCCTATGTTCAGAGTCGTTGGCACTGCTCTCTCCCACCTTCACTAAACTTCCTTCTTGCACAGTTAATTCCCTTTCCCATATAAAGTCTGGGCCTGTGAACCAATTTGAAGCAACAAGTTGGTCTGCTGTTAAACCCCTGGAGACATGATCAGCAGGATTATCTTCAGAGTCCTCAAAGTGCCACTGCTTGGGATCTGTGGAAGATTTGATTTTTTGGCTTCTGTTTGCCACAAACACATGAAAACGTCTGACATCATTGTTTATGTATCCAAGAACTACCTTCGAGTCGGTCAAAAATTACTCCTGAAGATCATCTATTTCCAGGGGTCCATTCTTCGCATTGACAGATCTAAGATGAGATCATTGCTAATTACGATGCGGCTAATACGGTTCTTCGAGCACACCTGTTGTTGATGATTAGTATAGCTGGGGGGTATTCCAGAAAGCAGGTTATGTGACATACCCGGGTAAGTTTAAGAGTAAGTTAGTGGATATCCTCAACTTTCGGTTCCAAAAACGGAGGTAACTCTCTGGGTATGTTTGTAACCATAGCAACTTGCTCTCTGAAGATAACCTGCTCGGTAGCAGGTTATGTTCCAGGGTAAGTTTGTTTCAGAGGTTTATTGAGCATGACGTGCGCTTTTAATGAAGATCCTGTGGACGTGGAAGCACAAATTGAGTTTTTTTCACCGGGAGAGAGTTATAAGACTGCGTATTGATGTCTTTTAATTTCCTAATGATTATTTGAAAGAGTTATCGGTTTTCAAGGAAATCGTTAATTTACTTAACACATCTCTTGAAACCGCATATTCCTAATGCTCAAATTAATTAAACACACTGAGTACTGTTAACTTAAATAATTGCAAACCCGATTAAGTTGGCAAAACTAAAAAAACTTGAGGTAATCAGTTACATCAATTTTTTAAGTAATGATGTTCCCAATTTTAAGTAAACTATATATATTTTTAAAGAAATTATTGTGGCAGTTTTTGGGAATCGAACCCGGGTCTTTCACATGGCAGGCGAAACCTTTACCACTGAGCCACCAGAGCGCTGTATAGAGTTTAAGAAGGTGGAATTTTAAGGTGACGGTTACTGTTACTTACGTACTCACGATTACTTAAAATATCAAAAGGTTCTGAATGCTCAAAAAGGTCTATTAATTTTTTACCTAATTGCAATTATTTAAGTTAACGGTACTCAGTGTGTTTAATTACTTTGAGCATTAGGGTTTACAGTGTATAATAAAAGGGAAGCCGATGTCAAATGTGCTATTTAATACTCTCACGCATTTACTCTGTCCGTTATTTTTTTTCCAAGCCAACTCTCTTTCTTTAGCCGATGCAGCCGTGTTGCTTTTTTCATTATTATTGGCTTAAATTCTTCATATGGTGCATTTAAACCTCCAACTCCGCCTCTGTGAAGTATGCCGCTCGCTTCTTTTCACTTTGATTTTACATTTTGACTCGTGAAATCGGCGATCCATTGAAAATGTCTTTATGTAGCACCGTGCACGCGCATTAACTCTGGGTAACCAGTAGGAGGTTGATTAAACTTACTCTTCTCAGGGGTTTGGGAACCGACATACTCATGGTATGCGGGTTTGGAGTAAATCAACCCTGAGGTTAGGTTTTACCAAATGGTAAATTAACCCAGCTTTCTGGAATATACCCCTGGATTGAGTTGTCTAGGATTATTGCGCGTTCGTGCGTTTGTTTAAAAGGTGATATGCATCGACACTAGAAAGAAACACTAATAGACTAGTAGAAACACTAATCACAACCCCTGCGATTGGTTGACGAAATGCCAAAAGAACAGCTAAATATTTTTTTTCCTCAAGCGGAGTAAGAGCTTTTATTAGAGGGTTATGGAGAATTTCAAACTTTAATAAAGATCATTTAAAATAAAGTTATTAAATACGTAAGTGCTGCCCGTGTTACATGTTATATATATGTGTGTGTGTGTGTGTGTGTGTATATATATATATATATATATATATATATATATATATATACACACTCTCAAATCCTATTTGTATTAATTTAAAGTTAGCTAAAGTTAAATCTAAACAGCTCTAGTGGCTCAGTGGTAGGTGCTGCGCCTGCTACGCGAAAGACCCGGGTTCGATTCCCGCGCTGGATTGAATTTAATTGAATTATTTACAACAGATTCAAATATTGATAGTTCTGTTTACTTAAAATTACTTGTAAAATGATTGTAAAAATGATGTAACTGATTACCTCAAATATTTGGAGTTTTGCCAACTTAATCGGGTTTACAGTGTAAAAGTGAAGTAGAAGAACAAGTATAGTAAGAAGTATATTGTCATGCTGTGCTAAAGGACCCTGTCTATCACGCAATACACGAGGAATTTGAAAAACTCTGCGTATAATCCTGACACCTTCAGTAACCGGTTGCTCCCATAAACGGACAAGATATGGCTGCGACAGATTTGAGAAAATTACCTCCACTTATATAGATGCAATCGGGGGATATTACATTCGGGGGATTGTTACATATGATTAGACACACACGGAGATTAACACACGAATGAAGACCACAGCCACACACACATGTATACATATACTGTATTTATGTTTAAATACATCCATCCATATATTCATGCAAGATACTTTTCTTTTCCCCGCGGAGTCAGTCCGTGTCAGTCATGCACTTTAACCAATCAGATGTGACCTCGCCATTTCAACCAATCATAACCCGCCAGGAGCACAGCCTAAATCCTGTTTACATGAAATAAACCTGGGGGTATTCCAGAAAGCTCGGTTAACTTACCATTTGGTAAAACTTAACCTCAGGGTTGATTTACTCCAAACCCGCAAACCATGAGTATGTCGGTTCAAAAACCCCTGAGAAGAGTAAGTTTAATCAACCTCCTACTGGTTACCCAGAGTTAATGCGCGTGCACGGTGCATACATAAAGACATTTTCAAGGGATCGCCGAAAAAAAGAGAGCGGCATACTTCACAGACGCGGAGTTGGAGGTTTAAATGCAGCATATGAAGAATTTAAGCCAATAATAATGAAAAAAGCAACACGGCTGCATAGGCTAAAGAAAGAGAGTTGGCTTGGCAAAAAATAACGGACAGAGTAAATGCGTGAGAGTATTAAATAGCACATTTGACATCGGCTTCCCTTTTATTATAAACTGTAAACCCTAATGCTCAAAGTAATTAAACACACTGAGTACTGTTAACTTAAATAATTGCAATTAGGTCAAATTAATAGACCTAATATTAATAGTTACTGTTACTTACGTACTTTGAGTATTCAGAACCTTTTGATATTTTAAGTAATCGTAAGTACGTAAGTAACAGTAACCTTAAAATTCCACCTTCTTAAACTCTATACAGCACTAGTGGTTCAGTGGTAAGTGATTCGCCGTATAGGGCTTAAATCAAACTTCACTCATGCACACACATATGAAACACTTGCATACACATATATGAAAAAGTCACACATCTATATATACTACTAACTGCTCACACAACTACATATGAAATGCGCGCGCACATACCTATGAGACGCGCGCACATATATACAAACTCTCCGCGCACACACACATATGAGATGCACGCACATACACCTATGAGATGCACGCGCCCACACCTATGAGATGCAAGCACACATACGTATGACATGCACGCGCACACACGTATGAGATGCACGCACATACACAAAATCTCCGTGCGCACACTCACACACACTCACACCTATGAGACGCGCACAAACAAGGGAATTCCTATCAGTCATTACAATATTTATTATAATTATTTTCGAGGATAACACCATATAAACAGGACACAATAATTTAATTTTAATTTAATTAAGAAATATTTAGTATTACATAGACTAGTAATCTGTATAAATAAATAAATAAATCTCCGTACATCTTGTAAATTAATCGAATCATTTATTCATAAGTTATAAACGTTTCAAAACGTTATATATTTTAGTGTCAGGCTTTTTCAATAAATATTCTATATTTACTGTCCGTAGCGTGAAATTTCCACAGCAGCAGGGACAGGTATCCAAGGTGCTTATGTTACTATGGTAAGGAAGGTATCCAAGGTGCTTATGTTACTATGTAGGAAGTGACGTTGCAGGATGTTCCGAATGGCGGAATTTTGTAGAGTGACGTTCCCTTAACAGACATTCCCCCACATGGAGTAAGGTGTAGGGAGGAGTAATTTCAATATATATGGACTTGCCGATTCATTCTCTCTGATTAGTAGTAGCATTTTAAATAGGCCGTTACTGGACAGTTTAGAAGACAGCGAGTGGTTTATTTATTATCACCACAAAAGGATCCGACATATTAGCCACAGATTCCGTCCTTCAATTTTCTTTTTGCTAAACATCACCTGCGTTTTGTGCCGCTGCAATATTCAGACATTATGTGGACAGTTGTGAATATGCCTTGTGATTGAGCAGTGATGATCATTATACTGTCCTACTCCGGCTTCTAAACTGTCCAAGAGCAGGCTGTTTACAAACCGCTACTACCAATCATGGAGTATGAAGCAACAAGTCCGTCTACACTGAAATGACTTCCGGTTACACTGAGAATTTCATATGTGTGTGTCTCATAGGTATATGCGCGCATTTCATATGTAGTTGTGTGAGCAGTTAGTAGTATATATAGATGTGTGACTGTTTCATATATGTGTGCATGAGTGAAGTTTGATTTAAGCCCTATACGGCACCTCATACAGTTGCCTTTCCCACATGCTCTGCGTCACCCACATTGTATAAAAAATGCCATGACGCAAAAAAAAAAAAACCCCGAAGTGCTATGTACACTGTAATACGTTACATCAATTTTTTAAGTGATGATGTTTCCAATTTTAAGTAAACAGAACTGTAATTTTTTGAGTTTGTTGAACTTGTTGCAAATCAAATAAATTGTTGGTGCTGTCACCACATCAGACAAGCCGGTCCAGGGATCGAACCCGGCACATGGCAGGCAAAACACTTACCACAGAGCCACCAGTGCTCTATAGAGTTTTACTTGGTGGAATTTTCAGGTGACGGTTACTGTTACTTACATACTCAAGATTACTTAAAATATAAACAAAAAAGTTCTGAATACTCAAAAAGGTCTATTAATTTGACCTAATTGCAATTATTTAAGTTAACAGTACTCAATGTGTTTAATTACTTTGAGCATTAGCAATATGCGGTTTCAAGAGATGTGTTAAGTAAATTGACGATTAACGAATTTCCTTGAAAACCGATAACACTTTCAAATAATCATTATGAAATTAAAAGACATCAATACGCTCCCGAGCAGGTTATCTTCAGAGAGTAAGTTGCTATGGTTACAAACATACCCAGAAGGTTACCTCCGTTTTTGGAACCGAAAGTTGAGAATATCCACTAACTTACTCTTAAACTTACCCGGGTATGTCACATAACCTGCTTTCTGGAATACCCCCCTGCTCCCGAGCAGGTTTAAGCTTACGGACATGTTGCTATGACAGCAAGCGCGAGATTCGCTTCGAAGAACAAAACAATCCAAGATCAGGACAAATCCACAACAATCAAATCCAGCTAACTGAGTTAGCGACGTATGAAGAATGGACCCCAACTCATTCCTTAGCACAACACTTATCTTTGCTACTACTGTACTACTGCTGCACACAGCTCAAACCGAGGTTACCTTAGTGGTGGCAACATGAGCTTTTGCTCGTGACAAGTGAGCAATGAACTTCATCATTGGTGTTGACTGCTCTGAGATACACTCTCTGTAACCTGTGATACTGGCATCTGAGAAGTGATGCAGCTCATACTGCTTGACATCCTTGAAGCTTGTTGGTATGTAACATACTTTGATTTTCACATTAGTTTTAGGTTATATATTCATGCTTCCCACTGTGGTTTTAATTCTTCTGGGAGTGGCTCATCCCAACCGATTTTATCTCAGCACAACTGTTGCAAGATTAGCTTTCCATGAAGAAGAAAGGGTGCTACAAAGCCCAAAGGGTCATGATGGAAGCTACTGTGGACAGTACACCTCTTCTGGTCAGTGCATGTTCCTTGACAGTAACTCTGATGTGAAAGTCATCAGAGGATATACACCACCTAACACCAAGATCTCTGTCCATAAGTGATTCCCCTAAAGAGTACCCTTTCAGCATACTCTTCATATGGTAGTGTAGTGGTTAGCACTGTCACCTTGCACCACCAGGGTCTGGGTTCAATCCCCAGCCAGGCTCAATTCCTGTCTTTGTGTGCATGGAGTTTGCATGTTCTCCACGTGCTTGGAAACCTCTGTATTCCTCCGTGAGGAGCCTGCTCCAAATATATGAACTTTCATCCTAAAAACAGACTCTAAATCATCATTTTCCCACCATAAGAATCTCAGGTAGTCTTGGTCTTCAGGCCTTACATGGAATTGATGGAACATTTTTTCCACATCACACATAATAGCGATGGGGCCCTTTCTAAACCTACACAGAACTCCCACCAAATTGTTTGTGAGTTCTGGCCCTGTAAGAAGGTAGTCATTCAAGGATGTGTCTTGAAATCTACTACTTGAACCTACTGTATCTTCCCTGGCTTTTTAGGGTGATATACACCATGGTGAGGAATATACCAGAAGGGCTTATTATTGAGTTCTTCATCCGGGACCTTCTCTGCTTCACCACGGCTAATAATGTCATTCATGAAATTCACATGCTCTTTGTGATAAATTTGATCTCTCTTAAACTTCCGCTTCAGGCACATGAGACTCTGAATGGCACATTATTATTTGGTAGATTTGGTCTGTCCTGTTTAAAAAGCAGGGGCATTTTATAATGACCACCCTCCTTATGCTTAATCCCATCCTTTAGCTTTGTCAAGAACTGGAGATCTTCCTGAGAAAGGTTGGTTTCTTCCCCAGTTCTTTCACTGAAGTCAGACTCCAGACATTTTCCGGGATAGCCATTTCCTTAATCTGGGTTTTGAATACATAGCGCACCTATCCCTTAAGCTGAGACTTTGTCTTTGGTTCAGGTTTCACTTGTCTTTGAATGATGTGACTTGGCTGATAATGTCATTCATGAAATTCACATACTCTTTGTGATAAATTTGATCTCTCTTAAACTTCCGCTTCAGGCACATGAGACTCTGAATGGCACATTATTATTTGGTAGATTTGGTCTGTCCTGTTTAAAAAGCAGGGGCATTTTATAATGACCACCCTCCTTATGCTTAATCCCATCCTTTAGCTTTGTCAAGAACTGGAGATCTTCCTGAGAAAGGTTGGTTTCTTCTCCAGTTCTTTCACTGAAGTCAGACTCCAGACATTTTCCGGGATAGCCATTTCCTTAATCTGGGTTTTGAATACATAGCGCACCTATCCCTTAAGCTGAGACTTTGTCTTTGGTTCAGGTTTCACTTGTCTTTGAATGATGTGACTTACACCAATTGCATCACCAGTGTTCATACTGCTCACTGTAGCTCACAATGCTCCAGCCTAAGTCAGTTTTCTGTGCAAATGGCTGACTTTCTCCTCCATAAACAACATCTCTGGGCATCAGAGCCCGTGGACAGTTACTGTACAGTATATTCAATCAGATTCCAATTTCACATTCCATTTGTGGAGCTATATTTTCTGCAAGATGCTCCAAATGAGGCCATACTTTGTCTCTGGAGTTGGGATGTGTGTTCGATTTGCAGGAATGAATTCTCGTGTATAAACTGTTGGCACAGTGATCTTGATCAGTGATGAGTGCAACCCTCGTATTTGTAAGCTCTTAAATTTCTTACAGTGTACAATTGTCCCCTTTGATGACATTGTAAACAGTTTCAGCTTCACCATTTCTGTTTCTATATCTAGAGCATCTGCCACTTCTTCAAGAATGATTGAAGTATCATTTTGTCTAGAAGAGCATAGACAAGAATTTCCTTTGAAGTTGGAGTTGACACATAATGACAGAAATCATTGCTCAAGTTTGGGTGCTGTTACCATCTTGTACAACTCTGTTGGATGTAGTTTCCTTGGTGATGTTTTGTTGCACTGATTGCAGTATCCTTTCTGTAATTCTCCCGGAGCACAGACAGACACAAGTGGTTCTCTTGCAACTGGTTTATTTAGACTTCTCTCCAAATCCACCGTAAAAACTAAACACACAGTATTAAAAGAGTGCTAATGATGTTAGCTAAACACGAATAGTAGCATGTGGAATAACATTTTACAAAAGTAAAATACAGATAATAAAACACACACATACCTCGTTGGCTGCATGCCAGCAAAGGGAATACTCTTCAGTTCTTAACAGGTTGACTTCTACGGGTTGACATCAAATTGAATTGCTTTTCTTGAGAGTTAAACCTTTACTTATATACTGTATACAAGTTACCCATGCTTCGCTCAAGTGTCACCGAAGCGGTTTCTTTTATTTTTCCCTTTTTTCCCCAGAGAACACAAACCGTTTTGCACCCCCTTGCGCTGACACCCCAAAGCAAAAGTCACTTCAAAATAAAGGTACAAATAACAACAAATAAAACTTAAATACCAAATAAGGATATTGGTCTTCAAAAGCTCAACAAACCTAACAAATAGTTCAAACAATATAATTGTGACAGTTACACTTTACTTGTTGCACTTTGTCTCTCTAGACTGTTCTCCTTTAACTTCCTTGTTTGAACGGTCTTCATGTAAACATGTGGGGTGGCATTTAGAGCAGAAGGATCATCCGGTTGCTACAGCTCTTAGATTGATGGCCAGGAATCAAACATCCAAAGCACAATTTCTTATTCTGAATAAATTTGACTCTATCGGTAATTGGGTTTCCAAGTAATTTACGGCACTTGTATAAGACATGACCTGGTTTCGTAAAAAAAACCCATGTGACTACGGCTTTGTCAGCTATGTTGGTTGTAAATATTTTAGCGCTTACAGTTTGGCTCTTAGGCATCACTGCATTTTGGTACTTGGTCCAAAATCTAATTCAGACTGTCGCAAAGTGTGGTGTGATGTTATGGGATTGCAAGCAATGTTAGCCTCCACTGTCAGGAACTTTACAAAATATTTGAAGTCCGGACACTTGCCATGTTCTACGTATTTGGTATTGTGTGGCTTTTTGGTTCCACTTGGTACTTAACCAGTTAGGTAACTTTATCCTTAAGTTTTTGATTCTCGATAGCATCATTAAGAACATGTAAACTCTCATTGTGAGCCATCGCACATTAACCACTGTATAAGAAATCTACAAATTTCCTTAAATCAGCATTCTCTCTTCCTGGAATTTTTGACCAGGCATGTAGTTTGTCACGAAAGGCTTTGGCGATTGCAAAAGGCTGGCCATATTGCTCATTCAGAAGATTCCATGCTGCAACATATGAATATTTAGAACCAGAAAATCAGACAATTACCTTCTAAAGCCTCTTTAGCAGTTCCTCCAACATATTTCTGAAGAAAAAATATTTTCTCTGAGGTTGGAATGTTTTTCCTTTCAATGTCTCAGGATGTTTTCCAGTGATTGAGCCTAAGTGAATCCCCACTAAAGATTGTACAGTTGTGGCCAAAAGTTTTGAGAATGACACAAATATTAGTTTTCACAAAGTTTCCTGCTAAACTGCTTTTAGATCTTTGTTTCAGTTGTTTCTGTGATGTACTGAAATATAATTACAAGCACTTCATACGTTTCAAAGGCTTTTATCGACAATTACATGACAAAGAGTCAGTATTTGCGGTGTTGGCCCTTCTTTTTCAGGACCTGCAATTCGACTGGGCATGCTCTCAATCAACTTCTGGGCCAAATCCTGACTGATAGCAACTCATTCTTTCATAATCACTTCTTGGAGTTTGTCAAAATTAGTGGGTTTTTGTTTGTCCACCCGCCTCTTGAGGATTGACCACAAGTTCTCAATGGGATTAAGATCTGGGGAGTTTCCAGGCCATGGACCCAAAATTTCAAGGTTTTGGTCCCCGAGCTACTTAGTGATCACTTTTGCCTTATGGCACGGTGCTCCATCGTGTAGGAAAATGCATTGTTCTTCACCAAACTGTTGTTGGATTGTTGGAAGAAGGTGCTGTTGGAGGGTGTTTTGGGCAAAATTGTAAGTGAGCCCACTCCCTTGGATGAGAAGCAACTCCACACATCAATGGTCTCAGGATGCTTTACTGACACAGGACTGATGGTAGCGCTCACCTTTTCTTCTCCGGACAAGCCTTTTTCCAGATGCCCCAAACAATCGGAAAGAGGCTTCATCCGAGAATATGACTTTGCCCCAGTCCTCAGCAGTCCATACTTTTTGCAGAAGATTAATCTGTCCCTGATGTTTTTTTCGGAGAGAAGTGGCTTCTTTGCTGCCCTTCTTGACACCAGGCCATCTTCCAAAAGTCTTCGCCTCACTGTGCGTGCAAATGCGCTCACACCTACCTGCTGCCATTTTTGAACAAGCTCTGCACTGGTGGCACTCCGATCCTGCAGCTGAATCCTCTTTAGGAGACGATCATGGTGCTTGCTGGACTTTCTTGGACGCACTGAAGCCTTCTTTACAAGAATTTAACTTCTTTCCTTGAAGTTCATGATGATCCTATAAATTGTTGATTTAGGTGCAATCTTAGTAGCCACAATATCCTTGCCTGTGAAGCCATTTTTATGCAACGCAATGATGGCTGCTCGTGTTTCTTTGCAGGTCACCATGGTTAACAATGAAAGAACAATTATTTCAAGCATCACCCTCCTTTGAACATGTCAAGTCTGCCATTCTAACCCAATCAGCCTAACATAATGATCTCCAGCCTTGTGCTTGTCAACATTCTCACCTGAGTTAACAAGACGATTACTGAAATGATCTCAGCAGGTCCTTTAATGACAGCATTTCATTGTGGAAAGTGGAAAGGTTTTTTTCGGGATTAAGTTAATTTTCATGGCAAAGACAGAAAGATGCTCATTTCCATCATAAACTTTAAGCCTTGCTCTAGCTGCATTCATTCCTTTCAATTCTTCCAAACGCTCAAGCTCTCTTTTCATGTTTTCTATTGACCATCTTCTTGCAGCACTTCTTTGCTGTTTCTTCAAGAGAGCAGCCTCTTGTTTTTCTCTTTCTAATATGCGTTCTGTCATTTTCTTCTTGAAGATGACGAGTGGTTGCAGCTGCTACTTGGTCTGCGATTATGAGCTTGTCCTCAGCCTCAAGTTTTTGCAATGTGTTTTGGTGACACTCTTGTTCAGCCATAATCTTCAATACAGCTTATTACACACGTGGACAAAATTGTTGATACCCTTCGGTCAAAGGGACATGTTAATTCAAGGTGTGTCCACTAATTAGCTAATTAACTAATCACAGGTGTCTACAATCTTGTAATCAGTCAGTGGGCCTATATATAGGGCTCCAGGTAGTCACTGTGTTGTTTGGTGACATGGTATGTAACACACTCAACATGGACCAGAGGAAGCGAAGGAAAGAGTTGTCTCAGGAGATTCGAAAGAAAATTATAGACAAGCATGTTAAAGGTAAAGGCTATAAGACCATTTCCAAGCAGCTAGATGTTCCTGTGACTACAGTTGCACATATTATTCAGAAATTTAAGATCCATGGGACTGTAGCCAACCTCCCTGGACGTGGCCGCACGAGGAAAATTCATGACAAATCAAAGAGATGGATAATCCGAATGGTAACAAAAGAGCCCAGAAAGACTTCTAAAGAGATCCAAGGTGAACTTCATGCTCAAGGAACATCAGTGTCAGATCGCACCATCCGTCGTTGTTTGAGCCAAAGTGGACTACATGGGAGACGACCAAGGAGGACACCATTGTTGAAAACAAATCATAAAAAAGCCAGACTGGAATATGCCAAACTACATGTTGACAAGCCACAAAGCTTCTGGGAGAATGTCCTATGGACAGATGAGACAAAAATGGAACTTTTTGCCAAGGCACATCAGCTCTATGTTCACAGACGGAAAAATGAAGCATATCAAGAAAAGAACACTGTCCCTACTGTGAAACATGGAGGAGGCTCTGTTATGTTCTGGGGCTGCTTTGCTGCATCTGGCACAAAGTGTCTTGAATCTGTGCAGGGTACAATGAAATCTCAAGACTATCAAGGGATTCTAGAGAGAAATGTGCTGGCCAGTGTCAGAAGGCTGGGTCTCAGTCGCAGGTCATGGGTCTTGCAACAGGACAATGACCCAAAACACAGCTAAAAACACCCAAGAATGGCTAAGAGGAAAACATTGGACTATTCTAAAGTGGCCTTCTATGAGCCCTGACCTCAATCCTATTGAGCATCTTTGGAAGGAGCTGAAACATGCTGTCTAGAAAAGGCACCCTTCAAACCGGAAACAACTGGAGCAGCTTGCTCATGAGGAGTGGGCCAAAATACCTGCAGAGAGGTATAGAAGTCTCATTGACGGTTACAGGAATCGTTTGATTGCAGTGATTGCCTCAAAAGGTTGTGCAACAAACTATTAAGTTAGGGGTACCATCATTTTTGTCCAGGCCTGTTCCATGAGTTCATTTTTTAAAATAATTCCGTTGAAGCATGGTTGAAAAGCAATGTCTGACTTTCATTGGTTAATATTCATAGAATTCTTATTTATTATTACTTTTGTCAGATTAAAGTTATTTCTGTGACCATTGTGAGGTTTTCTTTCATTGACCGAAGGGTACCAACAATTTTGTCCACGTGTGCAGCTGCATATGATATGTTGGAATGAATGGAATGAGCTTTAAAATGTTCAGTGGCAGTAGACAAAACACTGGAAGCTGAAGATGCAAATATGGAGCTATTTAGGTGTTCCATCAGGAAAGTGTCAATGTGATTTTTTTTTTCTACCTGTTTTAAAAACAGTTATTGTTGTTAGCCTTTACATGGCAATCTCTTGGGTTAAGTCTGCTGAGCCTGTTGTTAAACCTTGTGTTGTCTTCAGGGTCAAAAACTGTTATGTTTAATATCAGAGAAAGCCCCTAAATGATATTTTTTCAACCTGAAATTTATTGGATTTTTTTCCAACATGACTTCAGCATTATTGTCACAATTAACAATTAATTGATATGTGGTATTCATAAAAGTCCATAAAATTTTGTGTGAGGAATCAAATTAACCTAATCAAGAATTTTGTGTACATAAACTTGAATAACAACCTCAGTGGCTAGTGGAATATCCCTACCTGAACTTACTGTCAAATGTATTAGAATTCGAATTTGTATTAGAAATTATTAGAATAAAAATAATAATTATTATTATTATACAAATTATATATACTGTACAATTCAAGGACTTTAACTTGTAAACCAGTTTAATCCGTAAATCTTTTATAAGCACCCGCAATTTATAATAGCAGAAACTCAGCAGTTAACAGTTTATTTGCCAGAGTTTTTAAAATACTACTGGTAGGTCAACAATTTTCACTAGTTCACATATATTTTATTATATTTAATATCATCAAATTGAACTAACTGGATAGTGAATATGAGAAATTGTGAAATTCACTGAAATTGCAGTTAAAGATAAGAAAGGCTTTATTATTTAAGAGGAAACAGGAGGAGCAACACAGTAATCAGAAGCTGTCCCACTATGATCAGATGGCTGATTTGAGAAAAAGTTGATGCTAAAACCCTAAGATAACTTTAAAGTTTCATAACGACCACGCATCCTGGCAACCTGCTGATGTGAGAGTGAGTAAGTGAGTGAGTGAGTAATGAGTTAATTGTGCGTATTCCAACCTGCAATATTCTACCTACAGTAGAATATGCCTGTGATCTGCTGTAATGGGTTAATTTTCCCACTGTGGAATTAATAAAGTTTCTCCTCTACGCTTCTCGTCTCTCCTTTTTCTCCAACCACCCTCACACATACCCGGATTTACAGTGAGCTTGCAATAAAAATCCTGGAAAAAAGAATATGTGTATTAAGCATTTATTATTCATATTGTAAAATCCTACTGCATTGTATCTATTTTTCCGTATAGTTCCTATTGCATTCTACATTGATTTATTCAATCATTTACTGAGTTAAATTTACCTAGCACTTACCTAGCAGATAAGATAAAGGAATTGGATTCAATATGCAGTGTCACCTACACCAACTATACTTAAATAGCGCCTACTATTCTATCTATCTGACAATTTGAAAACAATTATTTCCCTTTATGCTGAAAAATCATTTAATTGAGTGGATTAGGATTTTCTTTTCTACACTCGGACAAATAACAACTTATCCCCTTTCTTTGAGCTTCAGCCTGGTACGAGACAGGTGCCCTTTTTCATCCCTTCTCTTTGCTGTGGCTATTGAATCGTTGGCTATTGCATTAAGGTAAAATGCCAATATTAAAGGTATCTCTCGTGGGGGTGTAGAAAACAAGGGTTCTCTTTATGTGGATGACATGCTGCTGTTTATCTGATCCTCTTCATAGCCTACCAAAACTTGTTGATCTAAATGACTTTGGTGAAATATCTGGCTACAAGGTTAATCTACAAAAAAGTGAAATGACGCCAATAAAAAACAATATAGCACAGTTTCCTTTCGATTAAATATCGAGGGATTTGGGTAACACATAACCCTGCCGATCTGTACAAGTACAGATACTACTTTCCAAAATATAATTAGATCTTGAACGATGGGACCTGCTATCTCTCTCTTTGGGCGGAAGAGAGAGATAGCAGGTCATTAGCAATTAAAATGAAAAAAAAAAGTTTGAAAAAAATTCTGAAATACCTATTTCAGTGTCTACCACTCTTTTTAGCAAAATATTTTTTAAATAACTTAAGTAGTCAGATTTCTACTTTTATTTGGAATAAAAGACAACAACATATAAGCATTCTACAGAGACCCTGTGAAATTGGAAGAATGGCACATCCAAACTTTCTTTTTTATTATTGGGCTGCTAATGTAAGGGTAATGCTATTCTGGGCACAATATGATGTCAATCCTCCCATCTGGGTAGCTATAGAGGAAGCATCAATGGGATCAATATCTCTCTTATAATTTTTAAGTACTAAAGTGCCACAAAAAGCCTTGTTTTTGCCCACTGGTTATACACTTTGGAATCAGTTATAAAATTTGGAATCAGTTTCGGCATCATTTTAACCTTACTGATAAATTTTTGATAGCACCATTGAATGCGCACTTTGTGTAATTAAACACTAAAAATGCTGGGTTGTTTCTGCAAACACATTGTTGGGTTGTTTATGCTGGGTCAAAATTCTAGATATTTGAGATGAGATATTTCGGGGACTTTAAACACATTGTTGGGTTGGGTAATAATGGGGCAAATGAGATGTAGTGGGTCATTTACAAATGAACACCTGGTTGGGTTATTTTGACCCAACAACTGGTTTATTCTTTATTTCTCCAAACGGCAGCCTGCAAAATGTTTGAAATATTACTGTTATTGTTTCACAAAGTGTAGTTTTAAGAGTTGTTTAAGCGAGAATGTATGTTTGTACAGGTCAAAACATCAATCGGTTATGAAAGATAACGTCTATTTAAAAAATTGTCTGAACAATTTCGGAGATTTGTGCTCCAGGCAATCCTACGGTGCTCCGCACTCATGTAGCCGCCCAACACAGCCTCATCTCGGCAGGAACGGCAGGAAAACTACCGCTGGTTATGGTGTCTCTGCAGTGGTTAAAACAACAAATTTATTTCACTTTATGTATTTGGTATAATACGGTTATGGTATAATAATATCGCGGCTATGAGAAGCTTTCTGTACGCTGCGTTCTATTTGCCCGGTGTCCCCAAACCCTCGAGTGTGCACTACCAAGTCAAGTCCATTCTTTGCGGTCTTGGAATTGAGACATGGCATGACGAACTTCTGAAGCGAGGTGCACGCCACTTAAAGCTGGCAGTATTTTATGGTAAGTTTATATTTATTTTTACCCCTTTAAATGTTGTAGTTGTGGTAGGAGCAAGCTTTTCCACCTTTTTAGTCGCACTTATGATATGGGGGTGAGGGGAGGTCATGTTTTAATATTCTGTGCCAGCAGTCGGCTATACTTTTTTATGATAAAAGTGCGTTTGTAGAACACACAAATAAAAAAAAACTAAATTTATTAAATGTAATCTTAAATGTAACTTTAGGTAAATTACTAGTAAGCTTCGCTAAAGCTGTGTGTATGGAAAGTCTCTTGGCATATTTAATAATATTTAATAAGTGTCAGAGGAAGCTATTGGGATATGTTTAATGACTTAATATGTCTTCTGTTTCTGTCTGTTAAAAAAAACTGCTTGTGTTATTTTGACCTAGCAGTTGGTTTATTCTTTGGAGAACTTTCTGGATTCTTCACTTCTGACTGGATCATGCTCAGAGCACTCAGCAGGATTAATATTTTTCTCTTATTCTGTTTTTTTGTTATTCAAAAAATGAGAATGCATCATCGTTGTTTCTTTATCCTTATGAAATATAATAAAGAAAGTTGTAAATTCACCATTAAATATCATATTCATCTAGTGTTTGTTGAGAATTTGAAAAGGGGTGAAAGTTTTATATTAAATCCAGATGGAGCGCCGTATCCTATTATCGCTCACATATTAAATAGTGAGGTAAATTAGTCAGAAATATACACTAAATTCATGTTCACGTTATGTATTTTGTGTATTGACAAGAGAAATCTTTTTGCATTAAATGCATATGTAGCTGTACATCCTTAACAAAAATGCTCAACGTAAATGTTAATTATATTGCAACACTAAGTGATGCTGTATAATTCATAGGTGGACCAACATGATGAGGATGACATCTGCAAAATATGGATATGACTGGAGCATTGTTCCATGTTTTGTTCCTTGGGGATGAGACAGAGGGACCTGACAGACCTTTTTATAGATATCTACAGCTGAGGTATTTCATTTCCTGTAATTCATGCCTATTCAGAACTACACTCAGTAGCACAGACAGAATATGTTACATGTAAAGTGCTTGGAATATTGGAATTATGGAATAAAAGACTTAAAATATAGTTTGTTTTTTTCTCTAAAAAGTGGTCTTTTACATAAATATGCTGCTTTTCTGGATGATTTTTTTTCCTGGAATACTAATGTTTAGAAATGTTTGGCAAAACTGATTTTACTGACTTAATAACAAAGCTATCAAATAAAACGTGTAAAAAGGTTTGTCCTAAAAACACATGGTGTCTAAGACATTTGCACAGTACTATGTAAATATATAGTTTTATTGTGTTGCTAGTTAACTATGATTTTAAGACATTAAAAAAGAAAGGATGTAGAAATATCAATATGGATGTTCTGATCGTCAGAGTAAAAAACTTTTTATAATAATAATTAAAAAAACAACAACAAAACAAAACTTACACACCACAAAGCAACTAACAAATACACTATCTAAAGCATTCCCATGAGTGATGAGAGCAGTGAAGAAGTCTAAATTATGCTCTTATAGTAGTCTATTTAAATATTCATGGAAATCTCAATCGTCCTTTCCTCTTTGCCGAAGGCTCCTGGGTTTTCCATTCTCTGGCTTCCTTTTTTTGAATAGGGCTCCCAAGTCACCTTCATCTCCCAGAGAGGTGACGATGCGCTCCTTGAACTTAGTTTTGACCTCTGTGGGAACATCAGTGGACGAAGATGTAGAACCTTCACTTAACTTCTGTGGCAGCTGTAAATCCACATTTTCACTGTAGATGTAGGCAAGACATTCAACAGAACAAATAAATAAAATGATAAGGTACATACAGTGATCTTTGACACTGAGGCATTTGATGCTGTGATGCTAAAATAAGGCAAATCTGACTTACTATGGGTCAATCTCCTCCTCCTCCAGAATTTGTTCCCAGTCACCATATGGGTTTGCCTTTCTGAATATCTTTGCAGCGGGTTCTTTCTTTTCAGTGGCAGACTCTTGCAAATCATCTACCTTAGTTTCTTTTTCATCATTCCCTGGTACTGCCACTTCTTCCTTTCTTTTCTGTAGAGAATATACTCTTTACTCTAAATTCCTCCATTATATGGACCCCATTTTTCATCTTCACTTTAAGCAATTCACAAACTGGTTAGCATGATTATGGTCATTGATTACTGTCAATGTCTACAAATTATATATAGTAACCATTTAATTTTTAGATAGTATAGTATATATTTCTGCTTTCTTAAGGTATAGCATGTTTCCAGGCAGTTAGATGAATTGAGACTAAAATCCCTTTGCATAAGATGACCATTGAAATTTCAAATTACACATCTTTTAATACTGACCAGCACTTATATTAAATAAACAATTATCTAAACTAAATTACGTGATCTAAACAAACAAAATGTAATTGTTAGAATGCTATGATATCGCTCACCCTGAAGCTAATTTTAGGAGCTCGGGGATGTTTGGAATCCAAACCATCTTTGCCAGATAGGGATTCTGGCTGAGGCATACTCTGAACCTTGTGTTGCACATTTGTTTCAGATGGGTGTTCTTCTTTAGGAGAAATCACAGATGGCTTTTCCCATGTAGACTCTAAAAACAGAAAAGAAAAAAAAAAAGAAATCACATATAATCCATCCTGTGTGTTTGTGTGTATGCACATGCGTGTGTGAGTGAATGTGCAAGTCATGTGAGGGATGGAAATCACAACAGACTACACAATACAATCCCTTGCATGACTTGCACATTCATTCACACACTTGTGCATTCACACAAACATACATACATACTTATGTCATTACGTCATAAATATTCCAATTTAATAACTTTTTTGAACACTGTTTAAAAATTGAGTCACACCTCTAAACCATTAATTAATTTATCTGAACTGCTATGAATCTTTTTCAAACTTGTGTCCAGGTTTCATTGTTGGCTTCTGGCAAAATGTTTAGCTTTCTCACTGCCTTCTTGGACAATGTTGAGCAATATGGGCCTGCTTGTATTAATATAATACCAAGCTTCAGCATTACACTGTGCGCATAAAGCATGTCGTCCTTTCATATTCACCTTCCCATCACACCTTAAATTATGAAAACTAGGGTTTCTCCAAACATCTGATTTAAACTATGGAGGAGCGTCCCAAGGCTTCTGTCTGAGCCCAAAACTCCTTTCCCTCTACACCCACAGCTACTCTCTGACCCTGGATCACAATTTCATCTTAAAATTTTCCAAAGTGAGAGGAAAGCCGGAGAGTCAACAATACTGCAGAGAGAATAATCATCCACCCCCATATAGACACAGCTCTGCAGGCCATCCTAACATTTTCAAAATAGACATGATTGATGTGTACCGAGCCCAGGAACAATGGGAGCCTCCCCATCCGATACAGCTGGTGGCAGTATGCATATACTTTGTGAAACGCCATTAAATGTAAGAGAAAAAGTAAACAAAAGATGTTTATCTTCACACTATGCCTAACATTACTGCTCTCTTAGAAAAATGTGAAAAGAAACAATATCAATTTCCTACAGTATCAGCTACAGCTGTATAGATCAGAGGATGAGATTGGTGCATGCTATGTGCACACACATATCAGAGGAGACAGAGGGGACTGATGACATGGCATTGCAGTGATCAGCAATCACATGTGTTGACAGTGAAATGTGTCAAAACCAGTATTACCCATGTTAAAAAGCTACAATTTTTCAGGGTTTAAAAATTATAACATTTGAAAATGCCCACTATGAAGTCTTGTATAAGACTTTTTGTTTGTCACATATGACGGAGATGAATGCATTCATGTATGTATGAAGTGTGGATTGTATATCAGGCCTCCTTAAGAATGTTTAAGCAATTAAATATTAACTAGTTAAAACCTGTCATGGAGCAGTTACACCAGTAATTTTATGAAAATAATTATCCGAATAAAATCTTAATACTGAGAATGCATGAAAACTACAAGATATAAATGGGTTCCAAGATGATGCATCATGCTAACCTGAACTCACCTCCAGTTTCTGTGTTATAATAGTACAAATATCCCTCTGGGCTTGTAGCTTCCATCCATACGCTTACTGTCTGTGTCGAAAATAAAATGTGCTCAGGTATTGGTATTTTTAATGATGCCACAAAATTAATTAGCTCATTAACTACTTGTGAAGCACATAATATTAAATATTCAATAAAATTAAAAAGCTTTATACATAATCTGCAGAATAAAATATTAAATATTCACCCCAGTTTGGTCTTTTGCTGAAGATTCACTTTGACCTCGAAACCCTTCTGGCTTCGCCCACTGAGACGCTAAAATGAATTACATACTTATGTCATGGTGCAAAATGCAGTCAGGCCAAATTTCACAACACGTGATCAAAAGAACTGCTGATTTGTGTTGGTAGCACTGTATGCAAAAAAAAAGGATTAGGTCTAAGATAAACCAACCTCCAGTTGTTGTGTTGTAGTAGTAAATTTGTCCATCGTCAGTTGTTCCCTGCACCCAGTCACCAGGTTTACTCTTGTCATGTTCTGCACCATCTTCAACCTCAAAATTTTCAACTTTTGCTTTAGCCTGAACAGAAGGTTCTAAGTCCAATAAAACAGAAGATGTTCTTTCACTGAACAAGCTTTTATCAAGGTTTGTTGTAGTTTGATAAATGCTATAAAACAATCAACTCAAATCATTTGGGAATTACAATTCAACCTCCACTACAACACTAATACAATTAACTGAGATTTACCTTGTTCAAAAAAGCAAACATAGGTAAACTTTTATCTCAGCACTAAAAGCAACAGAGAAACATGAACGTGCAACAATTTCTCTGTTATTGGGTAAAATTGTAACATGATGTTACCTGCTTCTGCCTTCAGCCGTTTCATGTCTTCTTTGTAGGCTTCCAAAGCAGCTTCTTCCATTGCAGCAAACTCCTTGGACATTTTTTCTTCCTTCTTGGCTTTGTCAGTGCTGTTCTTTTTAATCTAAAATGAAACATGAAATGAGGGGTGAGAAATATATGGTCACATGCACTATCGCCACACAGACACTTCTTATCTCTCTATAAATGAACCACACCTTATGTTGATACTCCCCCCCCCCCCCCAAGACACACGCGGTTTTTTATTTATTTATTTATTTTTTATTACAGCAGCCCCTGCTGGCATTTATAGAGAAGGTTAACCCACAGTGATAGCTACGAGAAGGAATAATGTGTCAAAATGCTTTAACTTACCTCTTCGATTTTGGCGGCAACATTTTGTTTGTGATTTTTTCCTCTCTCATGAAATTCTATGCTCTTTTCCAAAAAAAAAAAAAAGAAAGAAAACAATTTCTTAAATATAGACGTGGATTACAACAAATACACTGCAGCAACACCATCAACACTAGTTAAGGAACCGAATAATTTATATATTCGAAATATGAACTACTTACAGGCTTGTTGTCAGCAATCCAGCACTTGCAATATTGGCAGAATTTTTTGGGCTGGGATTTCCAATAGTCAGCCCTTCATTTATTACAAAAGACAAATGGGTTACATGCATGCATAAACTTTTATACGTCCGCGAGTTCATTCAAATGTGTCAGAAGACAGAATCTTATAGAAGACAGAACCGTATATGCAACTCATCTGCATTACTGTTACTTACATTACTTTCGCAATTTATCGTAGTCGTAACGCCCATTAGACACTAATCTTAGACACTCTTATCTAGCCACTTAGCTAAACAAAACTTGTCGCATGTATTTGACGTTTCAGATTGTGCGACACTCATAGGTTGCGTTCCGATTGACTGTGGGTGCCTTCCAAACGGCCTGAAGTACCCTGCGAAGTATACTACACAGGGTGTTCAGCCAAACAGCAAGGAGTGCGATTCCAAACCGGGAGTGAAAATGTTCAGTTCTAAGAGAACTGCGAACGGTGTAGGGAACGAGTGAACATCAGGTCTTCACTTCAACGGAAAATGGAATAAAAAATTTCCCATAAGTCATTGCGTCTCGCTGGAAAGTGAAAAATGAAGCTCGAAAAAGGATTTATATATTTGTGATTATTATCGAGACGACATCAAAAGGACACACTATTTTTTATTTAATTTAATCAAGAAATCCTTAGTAGTATATTAACTAGTAATTTGTAAAAAAAAAAAAAAAAAAAAACCTCTGTACATCAATTTAATAAATTATAATTATGAATCAATAATTTATTTACAAGTCATACATGTTTCAATAGTTTGTTTATTTTTTTCAATAAATAGTCGATATTTAATGTTCGTTGTGTGACATTTCCACAGCAGTAGCGACAGGTATCCGAGCGACCCTGGTAACGCACAGAGGAAGTGACATCTGCGCTGATGACCTCGCAGTGTATTCCGAAGTTTCCGAATTTTGTCAAGGGAATTTCCCTTAATTGACACTCGCTGCACATGGAGCAGGGAGAAGGGAGCACCCTTTGAAGTACATTTCGGAATGGAACGGAGCTACACTTTTCACAATTCAATTTGAACTGAGCTGCGCTCCATTCCGAAGTGTACTCCGTTTGCAGTGAATGTTGGTGAAGGGAAATTCCCTCGACAAAACTTCACCATTCGGAACACTCTGCTAAGTCACCAGCGCTGACGGGACTTCCTCCGTATTATTGATAATAATAATAGATTAAAGATGATTACCGAGATTTATTTATTTTTACAGATTACTAAACTATACAATATTAAAGATTTCCTGATTTAATTAAAGTTAAAATTATTGTCTCATATTAATATGATGTTCTCGTCTCAAATAGAGGACTCAAACAGACACTGAATATTTTATTTGAAAGTAACCTTCAACCCTTTTTTTCCGTAGTTCAAAATGTTTTTGATGCATGCCTAAATAAGATTTTGTTTTCTCTGTAGCAATTCATTGATTCATCGATAAATGCAACACACTATGTTTTTTATACATAGCATAAAGCTAAAAACGATATATGCCGGGTTGTCTTCATTTTAGATATCAAAATGGTTTTGCAGATCCTGGTATTTTCTTTTCTGTGGTTGCCGACCTCTGATCTAGACTGTTTTCTGTTTTGGCACTTAGGTGGTGGAATGAACTCTTCGTTTATACAGCTGAGTCACTGGCAATCTTTAAGCAACAACTAAAAACCTATCTGTTTCTTAGATTATGGGTTTGATTTCTGCCACCAATGAAAGAAAACAAACAAACAAAAACATTCCCAACAGTGCTAAACTGATGGTACTTACAGTTAAATAATCTACTAACCAGTGTAAGGAGCTATCTTACACTGCCAGAAATTTTAAAGCACTTTTTAAAGTCCCTATGGAAAGAAGCATCTGCCAAATGCATAAATGTAAATGTGAAGACATGTTCTCAGAGATAGAAGAAGCTGGCCTAGAATTGTCAGTTGAGAATATACTAGGGAAAATGACCTGGAATTTATATAATAACCTAAGTAATTAACTAGAAACTGGTATAGCAAATAGAATTTTCTATTTTGTTGTTTTTTGTTGGTCTCCTTTGTTTGTCCTGTCAACATGACGTTCCACACTCCAGTCCAATAGGCGGCGGTAATACACATAAGCTGAAAAAAAAACCGCGAAGAAAAACCGCGAAGAAAAAGAAGAGGAAATCGTGAACTCGCTAACCTAACCACAATAATTAATATAGTACATCATGTTATTTGATGGAATTAAGTGGTATAAGCGCACGGCACTGATTTATGCAATCGGAACATGGACTTTGCTTGGGTCTTGCGTATATTACACATTTTTCAAGTATGACGCACAAGGTAGGTCAGACTCGGTCAATAACCTCCTAGTAAGTTAAAAAAAAATCAGTTAACAATTCAAGTCCAGCTATTATTCCACTTTCCAAATCAACTGCCACCAAAAAAAGGCGTTTTGTACTTGGTGTGCAGTCATGGCCAGGGGCGACTTTATGTGATAAAAGATGGGAGGACTAAGGTCTACAACCCCTGGCAAAAAGTCTGGAATCACCCCTCTCAGAAGATGTTCATTCAAATGAAATTATATAATTGTTTAATTGTATAGAAAAAAAAACAAGCACATACATGCCACAAAACTATTTTCAACAATCCAACCTTGTAGCTGTATAAAACACTTAAAAAACAAAGAAAGATAACTATAGTCAATGACAACGGTTTTAAAGATCAAACAGAGGGAAAAAATATGGAATCACAAATCTGAGGAAAATTATATGGAATCACCATGCACTTTGCATTTCTCAAGCAAACACCTTTATCTGATTACAACTGCTAATTAGTCTGCAGTTTAAAAAGAGTGCTTGCACACATCAGTGATGTGTTGAACCAAGATGATTGACATAACTCATGACTCCAACACGAGAGATGTCGGTTGAAACAAAGGAGAGGATTATCAAACTTCTTGAAAAAGGTAAATCTTCACGGAATGTTGCAAAAGATGATGGTTGTTCCCAGTCAGCTGTATCTAAAATCTAGACTAAGTACAAATCAAATGGACAGGTTGTAAAAGAGAAGCGTACTGGTAGACCAAGAAAGACATCAAAGCGCCATGACAGAAAACCTAAAGCAATATGCCTTGAAAACAGAAAATGCACAACAAAACAAATGAGGAACAAATGGGCAAAAAGTGGAGTCAATGTCTGTGACCGGACTGTAAGAACTGTAAAAGAAATGGGATTTACATACAGAAAAGCCAAACGAAAACCATGATTATCATCTAAACAGAAAAAACAAGGTTTCAGTGCGGACAATCCTGGACTGCGAATGACTGGATGAAAGTTATATTCAGTGATGAATCACGAATCAGCATTGGGCAGGGTGATGACGCTGGAACTTTTGTTTGGTGCTGTTCCAATGAAATTTATAAAGACAACTGCCTAAAGAAAACATGCACATTTCCACAATCATTAATGATATGGGGTTGTATGTCAGGGAAAGGTATGGGAGACATGACAGATATTACATCTTATATAAATGCACAAGTTTATGTTGGTTTTTTGTACACTTTTCTTGTTCCATCAATTGAAAGGATGTTTGGTGATGGTAGCATCATTTTTCAGGATGATAATGCATCGTGCCATAAGGCAAAATCTGTGAAAACATTCCTACACGAAAGACATATAATGTCAATGGCATGGCCTGCAAATAGTCCGGACCCCAATCCAATTGAAAATCTGTGGTGGAAATTAAAGAAAATGGTCCAAGACAAGGCTCCAACCTGCAAAGCTGATCTGGCAACTGCAATAAGACAGATTGATTAAGTATACTGTTTGTCATTAGTTAAATCCATGCCTCAGAGAATTCAAGCTCTTATAAAAGTTAGAGGCGGTGCAACAAGGTACTATTTTTATTTGGTGATTCCATATAATTTTCCTCAGATTTGTGATTCCATATTTTTTTTCCTCTGTTTGATCTGTAAAGACAGTTGCCATTGACTATAGTTATCTTTGTTTTTTGTTTTTTTAAAAAAGTGTTTTATACAGCCAGAAGTTTGGATTGTTGAGTGAAAATAGTTTTGAGGCATGTATGTGCTTGTTTTTTTTTTCTACACAATTAAATTTGTATGAACATCTTCAGAGAGAGGTGATTCCATACTTTTTGCCAGGGGTTGTATATCAGTAGTTCCACCTCTTGTGTGCAGTTATTTGTGTTCTGCATAATGGCACGCAGACATGAAAACAGCTGGGTTATTTGCATTTACTTCGACTTTTTCTTAATTTACAAAGTAACTGTTATATTTGATTTGTTTGAATTTATTGCTTTGTGGTTACAAGGACTACACACAAGAAAAAAACTTGTTCACACAAGAACCTGTGCACACAAAAAAAAAAAAAATCACCCAATACTCCATAAGTAATTCAAAAAGAAGAAAATGTTTATGTATGTATATATTATGGTCAAATAGTATGCAGATGTCAGGGTTTGCTACATACCCTGGTTTTGACATCATGGTTCAGTATGTTTTTGATAAGTTTAAATGTGAACTTTTATTTTAGTGGTTATGAATTTAATTTCTAAATAATTATTTAACTTGTACAAACATGTAAACAGTGGCACACTGCAATTATTTCCTAAGCACATTACACATAATATAAAGTGTCCATATTTTATACTGGACAAAATAATAAATTTCATTAGCAAGTGTCATTAGAGAGGTTCTTGTTTCCAGAAAGAGCAGTGTTTCTGTGTGTGAGTGAGTGAAAGTCACCCTCCCTCCTCATCTCCTCTCGTCTTCACATGTATACACACACACATACACTTGCATGGTCGCACAAACGCACACAGACACACACACTAACGGAAACACTGCTCTGTTAGGATTCTTTTCAAAGGTAAGGTGCAGATTAATTTGTTTTATTTTGATTTGACATTTAGTATTAATTATTTTTATAAAGTTTTTTGTTTTTGTTTGATAAAACGAATCATCTCTTATGGTAAGAAATATATTGTCACTAAATGACGCAGAAAAACTAGTTCATGCTTTGCGGCGCAAAACCATTTAATGCTTTATATGTCAAAAGTAGTACTTTAAAATCAATGCAAAATTTCACAGGGAGCCAATGAAGTGTAGATTAGATAGAAGTGAGGTGTTCGTATCTTCTCGTTCTAGTGAGTACTTGCTGCTGCATTCTGGACTAACTGAAGCTTGTTTATGCACCTAGTTGAACAACCAGACAGTAAGGCGTTACAATAGTCCAACCTGGTGATAAAAGCATTAACAAATTTTTGTTTAGTTACACTATATTCCTTATCATGGCGAAAGAATGCTATCCTGGTGATATTATCTACATGGGCTTCAAATGAAAGACTAGAATCTATAATCACACCAAGGATTTTTACTGTTGCATTAGATAGAACAGAAAGGCCATCTAACATTTCAGTATGATCTAAAATATTGCTTCTAGCTGCATGCGGTCCTATGACTAGAACATCTGTCTTATCAGGATTAAACAGAAGGAAGTTAATTAGCGACCAATCTCTTATATCTTTTACACATTGCTCCACTTTATTAAGCTGGTTTTTCTTATCTGGTTTTTATGAGACGTATAATTGAGTGTCATCAGCATAACAATGAAAACTAATACCATGCTTACAGATTATGTTGCCCGGAGGAAACGTGTAAAGGGAAAAAAACAGTGGGCCTAAAACCAAACCCTGTGTAACAACAAAACTCCACTAGAGAACGTGCAGAATAATCACAATTTAAATCTACATACTGATAACTATCAGTCAAATAGGATCTGAACCAGGAGAGGGCTGTTCCCTTAATTCCTACCACATTTTCTAAACTGTGAAGGAGAATACTATGATCAATGATGTCAAAAGCTGAGGTTGAGTAACACAAGCATAATCACGCAACTCTGATCAGAGGCCAGTAGGAAGTCATTTACTACGAGTGCTGTCTCTGTGCTATGATGAGGCCTAAACCCTGACTTATACAGTTTGTGAATGCTATACTATGTAGATATGAGCATAGCTGCTCCGTCTACTATCTTTTCCAGAATCTTAGAGATAAAGGGGAGGTTTGATATCGGCCTGTAATTGGACAGCTGACGGGTTGACTTCTTAATTATCGGTTTAATAACTTCTAATTTATCGGTTAAATAACTACTAAAGATTTTGGAACATACCCACTGCTGAGTGAAGAATTAATTATGGGGTTCTGTTATTTATCTGTTTGAGAAAATGTCCCCGTTTAGGATCTAATATACAGGTTGATGAATTTGCAGAAGAGATGAGTTAGTTCATCTCTTCAAGGGGAGTAAAGTATTCTAAGTTCTGATCCGACATGGTTAGTTCAACATCTGCATCAATTACATTGTCTGGTTTCAAAGCCTCAATTTTGTTATTAAAAAAGTTCATTAAGTCCTCACTACTGCACAATGTTGTTGTGGAGATTTATGCAGTGGTCCTATTTCTGGTTAACTTAGCTATGGTGTAAAAATAAAAATCTACTTAAAAATTCCAGTTTAAGTTTTGAGGTATCAAAAATCGCATTGCAATTATGCACTAGAGCTTGGCGATACAGCAAAAAAATTATCACAATATAAAGTTTCCTATCATTCGGTATAGATAATTATTGAATACTTTTAAACATCCATTCTTATAATATAATAAAAATAAGTGTTGGACTCTTAAACGTCATAGATAAAATGTTAGTGTGTGCAAGTGTAAACACTAACCAATCAAAGCAAACTTTGAGGTAGATCAACATCTGTAATATGTCAATAATAACAATATACAGAAAACCTCAAACTTTGTAAACAAAACAAATTATGGAAACAGATCTGACCTTTCAACTAGAGGACCCAACCATCATTCTTCACATATACATTACAAATTGAGACCACTAGTGCTTGGGCCCTAAATATGGCTAGAGAACTTGGAGACTATGACTCAGAATATGACTAGAGACTAGAGATAATGATCAGTAAAATAACACCTGAGTCAGGACAGGGCATGATGCATACAGCAGTTCCTAATTTATCTAGGAAAATTGATGAGTAGTGGTAACAAAATGTTCTTTAAGGTCAAGCAAAACATACAAGTAGGCACAACCCTGATAAGAGGGCTTTAGTACCGTAGATACCAGCATTGTCTGTGCTATGATTTCTATTTCAAATTCAAATTTTATTTGTCACATACACAGTCATACACAGTACGATATGCAGTGAAATGCTTATACGACTGCCCCGTGACCTTACATTTTTTACACATGGAACTATAGGAGTTAAACTATAAAACAAGATTCCAGCAAAAGTTCCAAAAATATATAGAAAATCTGAAATATAATATATTAGAACTTATAAAACTTACGTCTGTACAAATATTGAGGTAGTATTTGACGAAAATGAGATGAGGGAAAATGTGAAAAGAAGTCCTTGAAGTGTGCAAATGTGCATATATGTGCAAATGTGCGTTTGACATAATTGTCCGTTCTGTGTGTGCAAAAAATGCAGAGGTGTTTTAGTCCAGTGTATTGGTTTGATTGAGAGACTGTATCGCCTACGGGAAGAAGCTCCTCCTCAGTCTCTCTGTATTGGCCTTGAGGGAGCTTTCCAGACCGCAACAGAAGGAACAGTCCATTGCTGGGGTGGCTGAGGTCCTTCATGATTTTCCTGGCCTTGGTCCAGCACCGCTTGCTGTAGATAGAGTGCAGGTCAGGGAGCTCAGATCGGATGATGCGCTCAGCTGATCGCACCACCCTCTGTAGGGCTCGTCTGTCCTGCATGGTGCTGTTCCCGAACCAGGTTGCGATTTTTCCCGTCAGGATGCTCTCTATGGTGCAGGAGTAAAAGTTCCTGAGCACCTTAGAGGGCAGTCTAAAGTCTCTCAGGCGTCTGAGGTGGTAGAGACGCTGTCGGGCCTTTTTCACCACGGTGTTGATGTGACAGGACCATGACCGGTCCTGCGTGATGTGAACACCGAGGTACTTGAAGCAGTCCACTTTCTCCACTGGGCTCTCGTTGATGACGGGGGTCTGGTAGTTCCTCTCCTGCTTAGTGCTGAAGTCCACTATCAGCTCCTTTGTCTTACTGACATTTAGAAGAAGGTTGTTCCTCTGGCACCAGTTCTCCAGATTTCCAATCTATTTACGTGAGTCCAAATTAGGACTGGGCGATCAAACGGTATTGGTATTTATTGACGGTAGACCATTGTCGATAATGATAAAAAAGACATTCGTATGAAGCGCTATAGTTTTATTAAAACGCGGCTGGCTGACTGAGCATGCGCCTTGCCTTAATCTCAACAGCCTATCAGATCTCTCGATGAATGAGCGTGGCACGAGTAATCAGGAAACAGCCAATAAGCTTACGCAGCCACTCTGCGTTGTGTCATCACCAACTCATGTCAGTATAACACACGCGAAATTGAGTGCCGTGCCACGCAGTACGGATGAGCTTGTGAATCAAAAATGATGCATCAGCTCAGCAGTTTTTTTTGGTTTCTTTTCTTCTGATCAACACCAGAACAATGTTGTGTGTAAGCTTTGAAAAAAAAAAAAAAAAAAAAATCATCCCAGCCAAGTATGGAAACACAAGCAACTTGCTTGTGCAATGGAGAGGTACTCGGTAATCCTTATTAAAAAATCCTCCAAGCGATACAATGATATAACCCACGCGATCGCGTACTACACTGCCAAAGAATTACTACAAAGTGTAGAAAAACAGTGGAGAGCGAGCTGCCGTCTGGACAAGCCGCACGTGTGACCCGTACATCAGCTTAAGCGTACATTTTAATGACAACTGGAATCTAAAGAGTAAATGCTTAGACACCGCATATTTTCCCGGAAACACCATGGGTGAATTTATTGCGCAAACCCTAGCTGATGCGCTGCTCCACATGTGCATCACGACTCACAGCGGGGCGAATATGGTGAGTCGCTTCAGTCAACAACTGCACTTGTCGCGGTGTTTTGGCCACCGATTACACTCGGCTATCTGTGAGTAAAGTTAATTAATAGTTGCATAATCATCTACATATAGTTTCTTTGGATGTAGTGCTACATGAACACAACTTCCCAATAGTGAGCAAACTTGCAAAAAAATACTTGTGCATCCCAGCCACCAGCAACCCCTCAGAACGAACTCTTAGCACAGGGGGTAATGTAGTCACATTCACAGCATTAAATCCAGAGATAGAGGGAACCAACTTGTCTTTCTTGCTCACAATTTATGATGTTGCAATGTACAGGTATATGTGAATAATGATGGTTGGTTCCTCTACTCGAAAGCTCATATTTGATTATTATAATTTGTTTTGTTTACAGAGTTTGAGGTTTACTGTATATTGTTATTATTGACATCTTACAGATGTTGATCTACCTCAAAGTTTGCTTTATTGTTCTTTACAATTGCACACACTTTGTAACATTTTATTTATTACGTTTAAGAGTCTCTTCAACACTTAGATTTAGTTTATTATAGGACATAAGAGACAAGATATTTTTGTTCAAATTTTTTTTGTTTTTGACTATTAAAATAATTTGCCTTAGTAATGTTGGTAAATTAAAATAAAGTGGTTAAATTCAAACTTTTTTTCTACTGGTCTTCATTAATAAATATTCAATAATTACCGATACCGAATGATATGAAACATTATATCGTGATCATTTTTTTTTCCTGTATCACCCAGCCCTAGTCCAAATTCTCGGCGCTCCAGTTATATTAAAACTTCTGTTGGTTGCACTTATCAGCGCTTTCCATTTAAGACTACCGTTTCTCCAATCACTCCTGTGCAGGTGTGAAGATGTTGCGTCAGTTCATTTGTAACTGCGGTGCAAGCAAGAATGGAAGCCATCCTTGTGATTTGCATGAAAGAAGAGCTGCCTGCAGGGATTTTTTTTTTTTTTTTGTGGTCTAAGTATGTGTCAGGACACATATATATATATATATATATATTCACAGTGGAACCTCGCATTGCGAGTAACGCGGTTTGCGAGTGTTCCGCAAGACGAACAAAGATTTTTTAAATAAATTTTGACTTTAAACGAGCAAGTCTTGGTTTACGAGTACCAAGTATCATGTATCACGCATGCACTTCTTGTTTTGACACCAAGCGTCACATGATCACAACTGAGCCAATGATTTTTCTCTCTTGCGCTTCGGAATTGTGGGTAATCGTCTCCCTTGCTGGGTCTTAGTGCTCGTCTTTTACTGGTATAATCAACATCTCCCTCTCTGTTTCAGCGTGTCTACTATGTGTGCGCACGCTCGTAATTTGACACCGACACACACAGTCTCTCGCCTTTATACCCCCCTCCCCGGCTTCATACACACTCTCTGTTCTACACAGAAACTCTGCTCTGTCGCGATTTGTTTCAAAGGTAAAGTGCCGGTTCATTTGTTTTTTTGTTTTTTTACTTTACATCAGTGATACCGCTAGTATGCGCTCACGAGAGTGTGAGAGAGATTTCTTTCTTTCCCCCCGTTAAAACTGTGTTTTTGTTGTGTGTGTGTTTGTTGTGAAACTTAAAAAGCGAGGTGGGGGGAGGGAGGAGTTTTACTGTGTAAGATGAGGCGAGGGAAGGGGCTAGTTCCATACACATACACACATACAAATACACGGTGCCTGCGCGCACAAACTGTCAGATTTATTTGTACTTTTTTTTAAGTTAAAGTGCAAGTTAATTTGTTTTATTTTTACTTTATATATTGTATTAATTATTTTTATGTTTTAATTTTTTGGGGCTGTGGAATGAATAATTTGAGTTTTTATTATTTCTTATGGGAAAATTTGTTTTAGTTTTGGAATACGAGCCCGCGTCCGGAACGAACTATGCTCGTAATCAAAGGTTCCACTATATATGTGTGTGTATATAGAAAACAAAGACAAAATGTTTTTTTTATTATTACTGTATATATTATCTTATTTGCTGATTAACTGTCAATTACAACATTGTTTTTTAAATATTTTAACCATGCTTGTAAATTTTAAATTAGATTGCATCAAATGTACCTTAAATTAATATTGAAGATAGTTTGTATATTATGAGATGTAAACACTTTTTACTCAGTTACATGCACTATGTCTTATTGTCATATTTGTTTGTTTTTTTAGCTGTTGTACGTAAAGAGGAGGAGGAGGAGGGGAAGGAGAATGATGTGACATCAAGTGTGAGAATATATAAATCCTCTCACATGTCAGAAAAAATAACCTACAAGGAACAATTTGTCCCATATTCCACACGATTCCTGGAACTTTTTAGACCCAGAGTTGATGACTGTTCAAGTAGTCCGAATGATGAAAAATAAAATGCATGGCTATGTCTGTTCATGGAGGTTTCCATGAATCTTCTTTAAATTAAAAATAAAAAGCAAGTTTCCTTTTTTTTCTTGCATCATTTATATTATTTGATTATAATTGCATTCAATAAAATGGTCCTTTGTGATGTAATTTAATACATGTGATGCTTATTACTGTTTTGTGACTGTTATATTTTGCCAACATAATTAAGATTCTCAGTCATTTTGTAATCTTATATTTTGAATATGCATAATTCAGGCAATTCAAGTTTACTCTAAAACTGGCTGATTTAATTGATTTTGCGGTATTACATTTTCAAAATTATTTAGGTAAACTGAACTATTAAATGGACTAAATTAATTTCTCTCTTTTTTTTAAATACATAGTTTATGAGATCGTTGCTGCTGCTTCCTCTTCTTTTTTTGAGGTTTTCGGCAGTTGATTTCTTACCGCCACCAACTGGACTAGCAAGCAACAACACAGCATATTTGCAAAGTTAATAGAGATCTACTGACACAAGGGGATTATCCTTTTCCAACTCAGGATTTTTTTGTGTGTGTGTTTTTATGTTAGTGTTATATCTTTCACTTGAATGTTAAAGATTGCACTGAGTAAATACAGCTGCATAAAATAAATGTATGAAATGTCTTCATTTCAGGCTGCAAAAAAGTTTTTTTTTTTTTTTAAGAGGACTGATTATTTTCTATACTCACTGCATCAGTCATATGCAATGAATATTAGCTGAGGAAAGTCTAGAAAGTGGATTAGTATAGAAAGTGGGTTTTAAAGACCCACTAAAATGATTCCTTAATTATTTGAGTAGCACAAATTGTAAAAACAAACTCACTGAATTATTTGTCCAGTAACATAAGGATCGAAGGACAATAGAACAGGGAAGAAATTAATCTCAGGAGCCACCTACGATAAGTTCCTATAAAATGAACCAACTGGAGAATTAAACTGATTTGGGGAAAAGTGGTGAAGCCTTAAACATTAACCTAATTGGTCTCTACTAATTTAATTATAATTGCATGTATTTAAATTGAAGTAGGAGCCTGCCTACACAGAATTACTCACTTCCTGAACAACAGGCAACCATTCAAATTGTACTCACCGTTCAAAAGTTTTTTAATTATTCATATACATTTACTCAGATTCTAAAAATTATTTGACCAGGTGAGAAACTTAGATATTGGCAGGAGTTTCAGTTTCCTGGTTCATAAATTCTTCACCATACTGGGGCTGTCACATATAATAGAAAGGGTCTAATTATATGTTAAAATAACTTCATAATTTCAAAGTCATGATTACCTGTAGCAACATCAAATTTTGGTTACATAGTTGGTGTCCAATTTGGACAAGGCTAAATGACATTCTAAATTACACTCAAGCCATTAATTTTCATTTACACATGGGACATAAGCATATGCAGCATATTTAAAGTATTGCTTGATAAGTACAGATAGTAATAAGTATTAATATTAATAACATATTAACTGTTCATCCCTTCAGTCTACATGTGTTTTGTTGAAGGCATATGATTGGGTCATGAAGTGGTCCTGATGAAATCATCAGGCTGTGACCTGCAGCACTTGCTGGAACGGTTTGCAGCTGCGTGTGAAACGGCAGGGATGACGATCAGCACCTCAAAATCTGTGGTCATGGTTCTCAGCAGGAAACTGATGATAACCATGATGATAACTACTCCAGATAGGGAACGAGTCGTTACCCCAAGTGAAGAAGTTTAAGTATCTCGGGGTCTTGTTTACCTGAAGAACTCACACATGCTTTTCTTTGCACGCAAGCGATATGTACAAAGTTAGTACCTATGAAAGATTTTCAAAGTGTTACCAGTTATGAATTATTCTTACCAGTTCATTACCAGAATTATTCTTATCAAGATAACATTGTGTTCCCGGTACGTCTTGGAGCACTTGATCCATGGCTCTTTGCCATATAGCTGGAGTTGATGTAACGCCAAAAACTAGTCTACTGTATTAAAATAGCCCCTTGTGTGTGTTGATTGTGAGGAACTTCCTGCTTGTTTCCTCAATTTCCAGCTACAGGTAGGCCTGTGCTAAGTCAATCTTTGAGAATCTTTTTTCCTCCTGACAGTGATGCAAATATAACCTCGATGCATGGCAGGGTGTTCTGGACTGTGTGCAGCAAAGGATTAATGCTGACCTTGAAATCGCCACATATACGCACAGCCTCAGCCTTTCCTTTCTTGATGACAAACATGATAGGTGTAGCCCAATCACTCCATTCAACAACATCAAAAACTCCAAAAAAACTCAACTTCTGTGTAACACTATGTGAAGTGCAGTTGTCTGTGGCTGATATGTGTAATACTTTGATGGAGTGCCAGTCTAATTTTATCTTTCTCAACCATTCCTGGCCCACCATGGTGGTCCACCATGTTTCAGGACATATAGATCCAACTGCTGTGTACTTCTTTTGTATGTCACTTCCACCCTAAGTTATCCATCTTTCACCTGTGTAGGTTTTGAGCCGTACCTGAGTCTTTACCAATGGCAGGGTGGTGAACAGTTGTTTGTAGTCAGATTTGGAAATTACTGACACTGCAGATACTGCCATTTCCGTTTATACTAAATAACAATATTAACTAGTTTTTCGTTCTAATACTACCGGACTTTTGCCTTTTTCCGCTTTTTTCGGAGAACACGCGTATCTCCTCATCTAAGAACAACAAGCGGACTCCATCACCAAACAAGCAGTAACTTTATTTGTGATAGGTGTGTGTTAGTTATTAGAGGAGCGCATCCAGACTTTAGAGAGGGTTAGCGAGCACGAGAGCAGTGTTATTCCCGTAGCGGAAAGTCTGGGTGCCGCAGGAGGAGATAACCAGCCCCCGACTCCGGCATTAGAGCCCTCACAGCGGGGCGAGTGGGTGACATCTCGGCTGGATACTCGTTCAGCCAAAGCTAACGCTAAGGCTCACCCACCGGAGCACACCTCTTCTGCGCTTCATGTGTCCAACAGGTTTGCTCTCCTCAGTGATGCACCCGCTAAGAAACCTGAAAGAGGTCTGGTTATAGGAGACTCTATACTGAGGCGCATGAAAGCTAGGCCTTTAGGGGCGCCAACGGCAGTGGGTGTATCCCGGGAGCCAGAGCACCGGACATAGCAGGTAATCTTAGGGCTTTAGGACAGCATAGGTTCTCTAAGATAGTTGGACATGCTGGAGCTAATGATATACGCCTTCGTCAGTCAGAGGTTAGCAAGCATAACTTTACAGAGATGTTTAAACTAGCAAAGGCGATGTCCGATGAAGTAGTTTGCTCTGGCCGCATTCCAATGAGTTATTTACAATGATAATCTGACTATCATACAAAAACACAGACTCAAATTGAATGCATTTGAAGTTCTCTATAGTAACTTAAAAAGTGTAGCGACAAATATGAAGTCTGCTCAGTCAATCCCACTAATTGTCATTTACAGACTCCCAGGGCCCACTCATAAAGCAGGTCACACTTTAGATTTAATATTATTCTTCGGGTTAAGTATAAGAAATATAACCACAACTCCACAGTGTGAAGCTACTGTATCTCAGATCACTGTCTTGCCTCAGTTAAAGTGTGTTATAGTAATAATGTACGCACAGCGTCACACTACCAAATTAAACGTACATTCACATCAACTACCACACAGAGCTTTATCAAAAATCTTTATTAATTAGAGTTATTAACTTTGATTGGATTGCCATATGACTCCACAGAACTCGATCAGGCACCTGAACATTTCGAGTCAACATTTCGTTATACTTTAGATAATGTATCTCCAGCTAAAAGAAAATTGATTAGAGATAAGAAACTCGCTCCCTGGTATAATGATCACACGAGCACTTTAAAACAGACCGCTCTTAAATTAGAAGGTGAATGGCGTCAAACTAAATTGTTAGTATTCCAAATAGCATGGAACGAGAGCATCCTGAACTATAAAAAAGCTCTCAGTGATACTAGATCAATGTACCTCTCCACTATTATTGAAAATAACAAACATTATCCTAGATTTTTATTTAACACTGTAGTTAAATTAACTAGAAACAAGACCACTGCAGAAATCTCCACAACAACAACATACAGTAGTGAGGACTTCATGAACTTTTTCAACAAAATTATAAACATTAGGCAAAAAAATCAGACATTGAAACCAGACAATTTAAGTTATACAGATGATAAACTAACCACACCACATCAGAACCTAGAATACTTTACTCCCCTTGAAGAGAGTGAACTAATTTCACTCATCTCTTCTTCAAAATCGTCAACCTGTGTATTAGATCCTATACCAACACATTTTCTCAAGCAGATAACAGTACCAGCAATAACAGAACCCCTGTTGAAAATAATTAACTTTTCATTCAGCAGTGGGTATGTTCCCAAATCCTTTAAATTAGCAGTTATTAAACCACTAATTAAGAAACCTGACCTTGACCATGGTCAGCTGTCCAATTACAGGCTGATATCAAACCTCCCCTTTATCTCTAAGATTCTGGAAAAGATAGTAGCACAGCAACTATATTCACATGTACATAGGAATGGCATAAACGAATTGTATCAGTCAGGATTTAGACCTCATCACAGCACAGAGACAGCACTTGTTAAAGTAGTAAATGACCTCCTATTGGCCTCTGATCAGGGTTGCGTCACTATACTTGTGTCACTCGACCTTGGTGCAGCTTTTGACACTATTGATCATAGTATTCTCCTTCACAGATTAGAAAATGTAGTAGGAATTAAGGGAACGGCCCTCTTGTGGCTCAGATACTATTTGACTGATCGTTATCAGTTTGTAGATTTAATTGGTGACCACTCTGCATGTTCTAAAGTGGAGTTTGGAGTTCCACAGGGTTCAGTTGCCTTTTTCTCTTTACATGCTTCCTCTGGGCAACATAATTCGTAAACATGGTATTAGCTTTCATTATTATGCTGATGACACACAATTATACGTCTCAGCAAAACCAGATTAGAAAAAACAGCCTACTAAAGTTGAGCAATCTATGCAGGACATAAGATGTTAATAAACTTCCTTATGCTTAATCCTGATAAGACAGACGTTCTAGTGGACAGTTCTAGTGGACAGTTCTAGTAGACAGAAGTTCTGATAAGACAGAAGTTCTAGTAGGACCACAAGCAGCTAGAAGCAATCTTTCTGATCTCACTGTAACTTTAACTTGCTATGCTGTTCCATCAAGTGCAACAGTAAAAGACCTTGGTGTGATTATAGGTCCCAGCCTTTCATTTGAAGCTCATGTAGATAATATTAGCAGGATAGCATTCTTTCACCTCATAAATATTGCCAAGATAAGAAATATACATCACTAAATGATGCAGAAAAACTAGTTAATGCTTTTATCACCTCTAGGTTGGACTATTGTAACGCCTTACTGTCTGGTTGTTCAATTAGGTGCATAAACAAGCTTCAGTTAGTCCAGAATGCAGCATCGAGACTCCTCACTAGAACCAGAAGATACGAGCACATCACCCCTATCTTATCTACACTGTATTGGCTCCCTGTGAAATTTCACATCGATTTTAAAATACTACTATTGACGTATAAAGCATTAAATGGTCTCGTGCCGCAGTATCTGAGTGAACTGCTAGTGTCTTACGATCCGCCATGCCTACTTCGATCAAAGGATGCCACCTGCTTGTCAGTCCCGCATAATATGAAAACTACTGCAGGGGCAGAGCTTTTCTTACAAAGCCCCAAAGTTATGGAATAGTCTTCTAATTAATGTTCAGGACTCAGACACAGTCTCAGTGTTTAAGTCTAGGCTAAAAACCTATTTATTTAGCCAAGCATTCTTGTAAATAGATTAGCCTTAGGTAAAGGAGCAGATCTGGGGGACTCATGGGCATAGAGTATTATGGTGTACTGGGATGTTGTCTTCCCCAATCTCATTGATCACTCAGGTTTGTTGACGGTGTGGTGATGGGTTGCTTTACATCTCAGGTAGCCCTCATGTCTGTGTTTCCTTCTGGCTCTCCCTTTTAATTATGCTGTCATCGTTAGTCCTGCCGGCGTCCCTGCTTGCACTCTGTACTAAAGATACATTCACATTATACATTGTTTGACAGTGACCATACCTAACTAACATCTCTCCTTCTCTTCTGCTCTCTTCTCTTCTCTCTCTTCTCTTCTCTCTCTCTCTCTTTCCCTCTACCTGTCTCTCTGTCGAGCTATACATGTCGCTTCTGAGCTGCCAGTGATCCAGACCCCCTCTGCCCCCTGGAGCTGTCTGACTCGTCCTGGTGTCCTGCTTTTGGTTGGAGATCTCATCACATGGATGCCCTGTGTGGTCAGCTGCATCACTGCCTGGTTTGGGTTCTGGTTCCATCTGCAAAGCCACCAACATTGTGGCTGATTGGATACACAGATCACATTCACTCTTCACTCTCCTGCCATCTGGAAAAAGATCGCAAAGCATTCGGTCACTCACATGCAGAATGTGGAACAACGTCTTTTCAGAAGACATCGATCTACTCAATAAAAAGAGACCGGACTGTTAAATGAGCAGACACACACACACACACACACACACACACACACAATCACTCAGATAACTGAGAACATTGAGACTGAACTGATAAACAACATACTGATCAACAACCATCTAACAAATTGTCACCACCTGACTGAACAGATAAACTGAACTGATACACACTGATCAACGACCATCTCTAAATGGTTCACACTAACCTTCAATTCCTCTTTTGCGCAATATCAATTACTTGTTATATGCACAAAACTATTTGATCTTTCCTGCTACTTCAAAGGAATGTGTCCTGGAATTTCTCCTCCCCCTACCTCAACTCATTACGTCATCAGCACAAAGTAATGAAATGTGTCATGTTGTCGCCTTGTGACATTGTTACTCTTGTTTGCACATTAGCACAAGTACTTTATGTTGTCTCATTTTTTTGTATAGAACTTAGTTTTCTGTTAACTTAAAAATGTCAATCTGTCTTGCAACTTAGGCAGCTAATTAGGCAGCTAATTAGGCTGCTTAGTTAGCTAGTTAGTTTTTGTTCATTCATGATGTTAATTCATGTTTTATGTAGGACCTTGGCCCTAGAGGAACAATGTTTGCTTTCACTGTGTACTAAACTGTATATGGTTGAAATGAAAACAAAAGCCTACTTGAACTTGACTCAATTAGTCTGGCTTTTGAACACATGAAGCGAACAACAAGCTAAAGCCCCCTGCTTTGTGTTCACCCGCATGTAGAAACCTACACCTAGACATTGTGGCACGGCCATTGCTGGAATGCTGGGATTCAGTCAGCTATGTCTCTCCACTACAGAAACATTACCTCACACCGCATCATTCCTAGGCTTACCCGCCATCAGAAGTACTCAGGCCTCCGAGCTGCATTGGGGAAATCGTATGTTGTCACACCACAATTTCCCCATGTATTTCCACAATCCACAATCTACATATGCGCAATCACGGCGCAGACTGATGCGCTTCAACACAACCGTAGCGCACGCGACAAGCAATGAGCCGCGCTGTGCTATGCGCAAAGCATATGAGAAAAGTTAAGTGAGTGCTGTACGTGAGACTGCGTGCATGAATATTCCGGCTGTTCAGGGACTTAATCTAGCAGATTGTGTGTGTCAATGCGATATAAACCACACTCATAAGTACATAACCTGCAACAACTTATAAACTGTTTGCCCATGCCTTCATAACTCAGCTATTGGTCTGGTTCCTGTGTCCTGGCCGACACCCAAGAGTGATTACCGCACAAATACGACCCAGCTCTAGAAATAAAATACAGTCCTTCTGAGTCTCACCTACAAAATGTATTATTATTATTATTATTATTATTATTATTATTATTATTATTATTATTATTATTATTATTATTATTTGCTGCCTCTCTTCTGTCCCTGCTCACCGCTTACTGAAGGTATCCTCGTTATTTTATTCTATGAACTATAAATAAAAAGCTGTTTCAGTACTTACATATTTTTATTATTTTTTTATAACATTTTAATTTGCCCCGTTTTTTTTTATACATAATCAATTTATTATTATACTCATATTCTTTGTTTGAATACTCTTTTTTCTTTTTTTATGCTTGGGTCATGCACGGGTGTCAAAGCATTTCTCTGAATATGATGTTGTGTATGATTGTGTATTTGACAAATAAAATTTGAAATTGAAACAAAAATTCACAATTATTAAAATTTATTAATTTAGTAACTTCATGTCATTCATTTTAACATTGCTTATATACGTGATGAACGTGAAAGGAACGATAATTTCCCACACTTTCATATATTATGACATTCATGTTGAATAACAATTTTTTTGTTACTCTTTTTCACAATTTGAGCATAAAAACTGGATATTAATGCGTTTTGTGTGTTGTACATGACCATGCCTTAGTTGTGTGAGAAAACCGCTTTCCTGAGCTCGTACAGCGCTAAGAACACAGCAAATGAGACGCATAAAAGTGAAAGGAATGATCATTTCCAACACTTTCATGCATTATGACATTCATGTTGAATAACAATTTTTTTGTTACTCTTTTTCACAATTTGAGCATGAAAACTGTATATTAATGCATTTTGTGTGTTTTACATGACCATGCCTTAGTTGTGTGAGAAAACCGCTTTCCTGAGGTCGTACAGCGTTAAGAACACAGCAAACACTTTATCTCATCATGAGACGCATAAAAGTGAACGGAATGATAATTTCCAACACCTTCATGGATTATGACATTTGTTTTGTTACTCTTTTTCACAATTTGAGCATAAAAACTCAATATTAATGCGTTTTGTGTGTTGTACTGACCATACCATAGTTGTGTGAGAAAACCGTTTTCTTGAGCTCGTACAGCGCTAAGAACACGGGAAACGCTTTATCTCCGCATGAGGAGCATAAAACTCAAATGAATGATGATTTCAAACACATTCATGCATTATAATATACATGTTGAAAAAACTTTTTTGTCATTCTTTTTCACATTTTGAGCATGAAAACTGTATATAAACTCATTTTATATGTTTTACATAACTCTGCATTAGTTGTGTGAGAAAACCGCTTTCCTGAGCTCGTTCAGCGGTAAGCACACGGGAAACGCTTTATCTCCGCATGAGCTGCATAAAACTCAAAGGAATGATGATTTCGAACACATTATAGTATATTATTTTATTTTATTATATTATTTTCAAATGCATTATAGCAAAAATGTTGAAAAAGAACTTTTTGTTAGTCTTTTTACTTTTTCACAACACAAACACTACATATCCGACCCTCATACATACTACAAAATCACACTCAACCCACAAACACACACACACACATGCTGACTACACACATGTAAACACACATGCTCACCTTTCATTCAAAATAAACATAGCATACAGAATACACATTGTAAATACACACAACAATTCCTACACACATACAGATACTTATACCGTACACACACACACACACACACACACACACACACACACACACACACACACAATCACTACCAAACACAAAACATACAGACCAGACACACACACGTGCGGACACACATGCACACACACACACACAAACAAATAACCTTCTTATGCTTCACACAAGGTAAACATACTAAACAAACACACACACGTCTCACACACATCAAACAACAAACTCATCCTAAAGAGACAAAGGCCTGCTCAAGCATCTGCGCATCTACAGTCGCCTACACATTGAGTAACAGGTAGCACTCTTGCATTAGAAAAACACGTCTAGCCATGATGATGCCTTCCACTTATGTCATATTTGCTTAAGAGGTCTTAGAGTGATAAAAAGGCTCACAAGTCGTAAATATTTTTCTTCTTTCTCACTTAAAAGACTGAAATAAAATCTTCATTGTATCTTCAATGGCACGATGTACCAATGTATGTTCGTGGCTTCAAACTTCGGCGCTCATTGTTGTATGTAACTATTTTACTTTTTTTTGTTTAAAAAGGCCGGTGTGCCAACTTCTTGCCTTACATCTTCAGAGAGGTCCTTGGTATACAAGCAGAGCGGGGTATAGAATGTGCCGGCCAGGGACACACGAGTGTTCCTCATCTGACCATACGTGGAGAGTACCTATTGTGATGTTGCGGGACGCTGCACAGGACTGGCTGGAGCAAGCTTGAGGAGATGTTCATCATCATCATGAATATGTGTTGCCTTGTTGTAGAGATCAGAAATTGAGTAATGCATCTGCTTTAAATAAATTAAAGCCTTTAACATGAAACTCAAATTGATTCATTTAAGCAATCTTGATGTCTTGATGTCTCTCGTGATGAGCCACTCGAAGCACTTCATGATGATGGGACATTGAAGGACGTCCTGGAGGAACATTGTTTAATTTCACTGTGTACCATGTGACAATAAACGCCTAATTGACTTGACTTCTTCGGCACAGTGATGATCACTGCTGTCCCTGCCACCCCAGAGTTGTGGATTCTCTGGGCCAACTTGATTCTTGCTGTTCTTAGACCCACCTTGTCTCCTGCTCTGAAGAATTTGTCTGGGATTTTCAGAAGTCCATGCGGCTCTGTAGGGTTTCTGGGTGGGTCGGGAGACGATTGTCTCGGAGACAATGAAATCATCTGTGCACTTGTTGATGTGACCCACGAGTGTTCCTCGCCTGATCGTGCATGATGGGTACCCATCATAAGACCCACTGTTCTGGGTCAGGCTCTGCGCCTTGGGATCTTGCTCTTGGAACATGGGTAGATGGTAGACAAATTGGCTGCAGGGAGTAGATTGATCATGTAATCCTAGGATCTTTGTGGGCATAGGCGCAGTTTTTGGCCATACCCTCGTGAGAAAGCCCCCTATAAGTCCCCTTGTTTGGGCTCAAATCCTATGACTCTATCTGCTCGACAAGATGGCACGAGTAACCCACACATTTCCATGAATGTACTGCGGCCTACCATGGATCGCTCACTATCTGTTTAAGACAAACTTTCGGGCTTCTCCGTATGCTCTTCATTCCTGTGCTACAACGCTGGCTCCTAACAAATGTTGCAGAAGACAGCAGTAATAAGATGAGCCAGCCAGTTTCAGAAATACCTACTGTAGGCTAGCATGGTAAATATAGGACAGCTATCCTTTCTGACTAGATGCGATAGGGCTAGTCACAGGTTTCTGTTCCCTATCAACCGACCAGTGTTTACAATTAATGATTCAGAGTGCATTGGGCTTCTGTCTCTGCTCAGCAATTCCTGAAGAAGTCCTTGTAATTTTCTTTTCTTCTGCATATGTTAAAATTCAGTGGGTCATCCACTCTGATTTGCGTTCACTTTCAGATGATATCTCTAGATATAGCAACCATCAGACAGTCATTGCCCCAGGAAGGGTTTCAGGAGAAGTCCTTTTAGGGATCTAGGTGCCTAATACCGTTTTTCCCATTTTCAATCCGCATCTCCAGGTTATAGGATGAGGCAGCACACGTAATGTGATTAATTTTTAAACTATCAAATCAGTAGTACCCAATGGTACTTTTTCAACGCCGGCATGTTACGCTTACAGCAAATTCCTCATTCTTTCAGAATTTTCTTTATCATGTTTTATAATAGTCCTTAATGTGATTAAGAACTTGCACACGACTTGTGTGATGTTGAATGACCTTCCGAAATGCGTAGTTTGCCCATCAACAGCAAAGAAATTAAAGGAGAAATCATTTAGGACATAAATTGTTTCATTTGAGCAGTCGAAACATATTGACCTATGATCTATACACATATCAATATTAACTATCTTGGATATAGACGTTTATATTTTCCAAATTTATACAGCATATATTTTTTATTATATTTTTCTTTCATTTTTTATATACTTTAATTGAATATGTTCTTAGTCATAATCTATTTTTTTATTATAGACTTATTTCATATTCTTCATTGAATACTCAATTTGCTTATTGAAATGCATCCACTACGTAAGAGTGAATTGAGATTATGTTAAAAGAATAATCGATGCATTAAAGAATGTTCTTTCCTTAAATGGACTTTTTCACTTTTTTGAAAATTAGAGGGTATGTCAAAACAAATTGTATGGTGCAATAAACCACCACATTTATTATCACCATTTATACTAAAAATGTCATCAATGCGTTTGATTTGCTTGAGCATATAAGATGCTGCAAGAATTCCTTTTTCTTCAGGATAGCACATTTCACACTCTTAAATTGTAATACACTGAAGGAGAGGTGACGCATCGTTGGGGATAATAACTCCAGAAATAATGGGGAAAAAAGAATTCTTGAAAAGACACTTGCATGGTAAAAAACAACCATATGCATAAGGCACATTAAGACTGTAGTAAAATATCTTTCAGAACATGTTAATTCATGAGGAGAATCATCCGAAATTATTAGCATATGATTCATTATGTCCAATATTGTATCCTTGACAACATTAAGAAGACTTTTTCACATTTTGAGCATGCAAACAAAATTTGAGCACGCTGCTTTCTCTCAGTAAAAAAGTCACAAAAATGATCATTTTTAAACACATTCATGCATTCTAGCATAAATGTTGAAAAACAACTTTTTGTTAGTGTTTTTCACATTTTGAGCATGAAAACTGTTCATTCAACTCGTTTTGTATGGTGTACATAACTCTGCATTAGTTGTATGAGAAAACCGCTTTCCTAAGCTCGAACAGAGCTAAGAGCACGGGAAACGCTTTATCTCCGCATAAAAAGGATAAAACTCAAAGGAATGATGATTTCGAACACATTCATTCGTTATAGCAAAAATGTTGAAAAATAACTTTTTGTTAGTGTTTTTCACATTTTGAGCATGAAAACTGTTTATCAACTCGTTTTGTATGTTTTACTTAACTGTGCATTAGTTGTGTGAGAAAACCGATTTCCTGAGCTCGTACAGCGCTAAGAACACGGGAAACGCTTTATCTCCGCATGAGCTGCATGAAAATCAAATGAGTCATGATTTCGAACACATTCATGCATTATAGCAAAAATGTTGAAAAATAACTTTTTGTTAGTGTTTTTCACATTTTGAGCATGAAAACTGTTCATTCAACTCGTTTTGTATGTTTACATGCCTCTGCATTAGTTGTATGAGAAAACCGCTTTCCAGAGGTCGTACAGCGCTAAGAACACGGGAAACGCTTTATCTCCGCATAAGCTGCATAAAACTCAAAGGAATGATGATTTCAAACACATTCATGCATTATAACATACATTTTGAAAAACAACTTTTTTGTCATTCTTTTTCACATTTTGAGCATGAAAACTGTTTATCAACTCGTTTTGTATGTTTTACATAACTCTGCATTAGTTGTGTAAGAAAACCGCTTTCCTGAGCTCGTACAGCGGTAAGAACACGGGAAACGCTTTATCTCCGCATGAGCTGCCTAAAACTCAAAGGAATGATGATTTCGAACACATTCATGCATTATAGCAAAAATGTTGAAAAATAACTTTTTGTTAGTGTTTTTCACATTTTGAGCATGAAAACTGTTTATCAACTCGTTTTGTATAGTTTACATAACTCTGCATTAGTTGTGTGAGAAAACCGCTTTCCTGAGCTCGTACAGCGCTGAGAACACGGGAAACGCTTTATCTCGGCATGAGCTGCATAAAACTCAAAGGAATGATGATTTCGAACACATTCATGCATTATAGCAAAAATGTTGAAAAAATAACTTTTTGTTAGTGTTTTTCACATTTTGACCATGAAAACTGTTTATCAACTCGTTTTGTATGTTTTACATAACTCTGCATTAGTTGTGTGAGAAAACCGCTTTGCTGAGCTCGTACAGCGCTGAGAACACGGGAAACGCTTTATCTCGGCATGAGCTGCCTAAAACTCAAAGGAATGATGATTTCGAACACATTCATGCATTATAGCAAAAATGTTGAAAAACAACTTTTTGTTAGTGTTTTTCACATTTTGAGCATGAAAACTGTTCATTCAACTCGTTTTGTATGGTGTACATAACTCTGCATTAGTTGTATGAGAAAACCGCTTTCCTAAGCTCGAACAGAGCTAAGAGCACGGGAAACGCTTTATCTCCGCATAAAAAGGATAAAACTCAAAGGAATGATGATTTCGAACACATTCATTCGTTATAGCAAAAATGTTGAAAAATAACTTTTTGTTAGTGTTTTTCACATTTTGAGCATGAAAACTGTTTATCAACTCGTTTTGTATGTTTTACTTAACTGTGCATTAGTTGTGTGAGAAAACCGATTTCCTGAGCTCGTACAGCGCTAAGAACACGGGAAACGCTTTATCTCCGCATGAGCTGCATGAAAATCAAATGAGTCATGATTTCGAACACATTCATGCATTATAGCAAAAATGTTGAAAAATAACTTTTTGTTAGTGTTTTTCACATTTTGAGCATGAAAACTGTTCATTCAACTCGTTTTGTATGTTTACATGCCTCTGCATTAGTTGTATGAGAAAACCGCTTTCCAGAGGTCGTACAGCGCTAAGAACACGGGAAACGCTTTATCTCCGCATAAGCTGCATAAAACTCAAAGGAATGATGATTTCAAACACATTCATGCATTATAACATACATTTTGAAAAACAACTTTTTTGTCATTCTTTTTCACATTTTGAGCATGAAAACTGTTTATCAACTCGTTTTGTATGTTTTACATAACTGTGCATTAGTTGTGTGAGAAACGTACAGCGCTAAGAACACGGGAAACGCTTTATCTCCACATGAGCTGCATAAAACTCAAAAAAATGATGATTTCGAACACATTCATGCATTATAGCAAAAATGTTGAAAAAGAACTTTTTGTTAGTGTTTTTTACATTTTGAGCATGAAAACTGTTTATCAACTCGTTTTGTATGTTTTACATAACTGTGCATTAGTTGTGTGAGAAAACCGCTTTGCTGAGCTCGTACAGCGCTAAGAACACGGGAAACGCTTTATCTCCACATGAGCTGCATAAAACTCAAAGGAATGATGATTTCGAACACATTCATGCATTATAGAAAAAATGTTGAAAAATAACTTTTTGTTAGTGTCTTTCAGATTTTGAGCATGAAAACTGTTCATTCAACTCGTTTTGTTTTTGTACATAACTGTGCCTTAGTTGTGTGAGAAAACCGCTTTCCTGAGCTGGTACAGCGATAAGAACAAGGGAAACGCTTTACCTCGGCATGAGCTGCATAAAACTCAAAGGAATGATGATTTCGAACACATTCATGCATTATAGCAAAAATGTTGAAAAATAACTTTTTGTTAGTGTTTTTCACATTTTGAGCATGAAAACTGTTTATCAACTCCTTTTGTATGTTTTACATAACTCTAAATTAGTTGTGTGAGAAACCCGCTTTGCTGAGCTCGTACAGCGCTAAGAACACGGGAAACGCTTTATCTCCGCATGAGCTGCATAAAACTCAAAGGAATGATGATTTCGAACACATTCATGCATTATAGCAAAAATGTTGAAAAATAACTTTTTGTTAGTGTTTTTCACATTTTGAGCATGAAAACTGTTTATCAACTCGTTTTGTATGTTTTACATAACTCTGCATTAGTTGTGTGAGAAAACCGCTTTGCTGAGCTCGTACAGCGCTAAGAACACGGGAAACGCTTTATCTCCGCATGAGCTGCATAAAACTCAAAGGAATGATGATTTCGAACACATTCATGCATTATAGCAAAAATTTTGAAAAAGAACTTTTTGTTAGTGTTTTTCACATTTTGAGCATGAAAACTGTTTATCAACTCGTTTTGTATGTTTTACATAACTGTGCATTAGTTGTGTGAGAAAACCGCTTTGCTGAGCTCGTACAGCGCTAAGAACACGGGAAACGCTTTATCTCCACATGAGCTGCATAAAACTCAAAGGAATGATGATTTCGAACACATTCATGCATTATAGCAAAAATGTTGAAAAAGAACTTTTTGTTAGTGTCTTTCAGATTTTGAGCATGAAAACTGTTCATTCAACTCGTTTTGTTTTTGTACATAACTCTGCATTAGTTGTGTGAGAAAACGGCTTTCCTGAGCTGGTACAGCGATAAGAACACGGGAAACGCTTTATCTCCACATGAGCTGCATAAACCTCAAAGGAATGATGATTTCGAACACATTCATGCATTATAGAAAAAATGTTGAAAAATAACTTTTTGTTAGTGTCTTTCACATTTTGAGCATGAAAACTGTTCATTCAACTCGTTTTGTTTTTGTACATAACTCTGCATTAGTTGTGTGAGAAAACCGCTTTCCTAAGCTGGTACAGCGATAAGAACACGGGAAACGCTTTATCTCGGCATGAGCTGCATAAACTCAAAGGAATGATGATTTCGAACACATTCATGCATTATAGCAAAAATGTTGAAAAATAACTTTTTGTTAGTGTTTTTCACATTTTGAGCATGAAAACTGTTTATCAACTCGTTTTGTATGTTTTACATAACTCTGCATTAGTTGTGTGAGAAAACCGCTTTGCTGAGCTCGTACAGCGCTGAGAACACGGGAAACGCTTTATCTCGGCATGAGCTGCCTAAAACTCAAAGGAATGATGATTTCGAACACATTCATGCATTATAGCAAAAATGTTGAAAAAATAACTTTTTGTTAGTGTTTTTCACATTTTGAGCATGAAAACTGTTTATCAACTGTTTTGTATGTTTTACATAACTCTGCATTAGTTGTGTGAGAAAACCGCTTTCCTGAGCTCGTACAGCGCTAAGAACCGGGAAACGCTTTATCTCCGCATGAGCTGCATAAAACTCAAAGGAATGATGATTTCAACACATTCATGCATTATAGCAAAAATGTTGAAAAATAACTTTTTGTTAGTGTTTTTCACATTTTGAGCATGAAAACTGTTTATCAACTCGTTTTGTATGTTTTACATAACTGTGCATTAGTTGTGTGAGAAAACCGCTTTGCTGAGCTCGTACAGCGCTAAGAACACGGGAAACGCTTTATCTCCACATGAGCTGCATAAAACTCAAAGGAATGATGATTTCAAACACATTCATGCATTATAGCAAAAATGGTGAAAAAGAACTTTTTGTTAGTGTCTTTCAGATTTTGAGCATGAAAACTGTTCATTCAACTCGTTTTGTTTTTGTACATAACTCTGCATTAGTTGTGTGAGAAAACGGCTTTCCTGAGCTGGTACAGCGATAAGAACACGGGAAACGCTTTATCTCCACATGAGCTGCATAAACCTCAAAGGAATGATGATTTCGAACACATTCATGCATTATAGAAAAAAATGTTGAAAAATAACTTTTTGTTAGTGTCTTTCACATTTTGAGCATGAAAACTGTTCATTCAACTCGTTTTGTTTTTGTACATAACTCTGCATTAGTTGTGTGAGAAACCGCTTTCCTAAGCTGGTACAGCGATAAGAACACGGGAAACGCTTTATCTCCGCATGAGCTGCATAAAACTCAAAGGAATGATGATTTCGAACACATTCATGCATTATAGCAAAAATGTTGAAAAATAACTTTTTGTTAGTGTTTTTCACATTTTGAGCATGAAAACTGTTTATCAACTCGTTTTGTATGTTTTACATAACTCTGCATTAGTTGTGTGAGAAAACCGCTTTGCTGAGCTCGTACAGCGCTGAGAACACGGGAAACGCTTTATCTCGGCATGAGCTGCCTAAAACTCAAAAGAATGATGATTTCGAACACATTCATGCATTATAGCAAAAATGTTGAAAAATAACTTTTTGTTAGTGTTTTTCACATTTTGAGCATGAAAACTGTTTATCAACTCGTTTTGTATGGTTTACATAACTCTGCATTGGCTGTGTGAGAAAACCGCTTTGCTGAGCTCGTACAGCGCTAAGAACTTTTTTTTAAAAAAGCCTTTAACATGAAACTCAAATTGATTCATTTAACCGTTCATCATGAATAATACAACAGCAATAATACCTTCTTTTCCCCATAATAACCTACATCTTTAATTAACATTAAAATACATTCCCAATTCTTTTAATTTTTATTATTTCTGCCTTTTTAACAATTAGACACGTATGAGTAAATTTCACACATCCATTGTCCTACTACATATAGTTAAAAATCTTTAGCTAAGACTAGCACTGGAAGAGCATTTGACAGAGCCCCAAAAGTGTCCAAATGATGCGCCCAACTGACCATGGCACTGGTTGTAACTATATTTCTTCTTTTAACCTTAAATGGCTGGAATTAAATCTTCATTGCATCTTCAACGGCCAGATGTACCGATGTATGTTGTTTGCTTCAAACTTCACCAGGTGGTTCTAGCTGATCGCCTACAAACCCGTGGGCAGTTCCAGTAATACACACCTTCTGAAGATACACATATGTACACAGAAAACATACACCATACAAACTGTATACTTACCACAGACACAAACACTACACATTCGACCCTCATACATACTACAAAATCACACTCAACCCAGACACACACACGCACACACACCACACACACACACACCACACACACACAAACACATGCTGACTACACACATGTAAACACACATGTAAACACACATGCTCACCTCTCATTCAACAAAATAAACATACCATACAGAATACACATTGTGAATACACACAGCAATTCCTACAAACATACAGACACTCATATCGGACAAACACTCACAATCACTATCAAACACATAGGACAGGACACACAGACCAGACACACATACAAACACACACACACATACACACACACACACACACACACACACACACACACACACACACATGAACAAACAACCTTCTTATGCTTCACACAAGGTAAACATACTAAACAAACACACACACACGTCTCACACACATCAAACATCAAACTCATCCTAAAGAGACAAAGACCGGCTCAAGCATCTGCGCATCTACAGTTGCCACCAAACCAGGCACACATTGAGTAACAGGTAGCACTCTTGATTTAGAAAGACACATCTAGCCATGATGATGCCTTCCACTTATGTCGTATTTGCTTAAGAGGTCTTAGAGTGATAAAAAGGCTCACAAGTCGTAAATATTTTTCTTCTTTCTCACTTAAAAGGCTGAAATAAAATCTTCATTGTATCTTCAATGGCACGATGTACCAATGTATGTTCGTTGCGTCAAACTTCGGCGCATTTTCAGAGAGGTCCTTGGTATACAAGCAGAGCGGGGTATAGAATGTGCCGGCCAGGGACACACGAGTGTTCCTCATCTGACCATACATGGAGAGTACCCATTGTGATGTTGCGGGACGCTGCACAGGACTGGCTGGAGCAAGCTTGAGGAGATGTTCATCATCATCATGAATATGTGTTGGCTTGTTGTAGAGATCAGAAATTGAGTAATGCATCTGCTTTAAATAAATGAAAGCCTTTAACATGAAACTCAAATTGATTCATTTAAGCATTCCTCATGAATAATACGTTCTTCATACGTCGTTCTGTTCCCCATACTAAACTTCATTTTTAATTAACATTAAAATACGTCCCCAATTCTTAAAGTTGGTAATGGTTCTGCCTTTTTAACAGTTAGACAGGTATGAGTAAATTTCTCATCTGGCAATCTGGCAGCATTGCCTGGTGATTGCGTATGGATCAGCCTGACCGCTTAGCATTGTCCTTAAGGTTGCCAGTTGGAAGGCCTGTGGCCACCCCCAGGAGTGGATCTAGATCAAGATCTAGAATGTGCTGGGCTGGGACATTACAAGCGTTCCTTGCCCGGCCTTATATGCAAAGGATCCATGAATGGACCTGCCAGAGATTTAAGACTGCTGATGTCGTAAATGTGCGAGGGCTGAATTGGTCTTTTAAAGATTTTTATTTATTCATTTATCTATTGAATGTCTGCATCTTCTAGATCTCATTAAACTAAACAGTCTATACATGACATGGCCTAACATGGTTGAGTTACGCCCAAACCTGGCCCACGTTGAGTGACATCTAGCAATGTTGCATTAGAAATCCACGTCTAGCTATGATGATGCCCTAAACTTATGTCATATTTGTTTACGAAGATCTTAGCGTGATGAAAAGGCATACAGGTTGTGCCAATGGCACAGGTTGTAACTATTTTGTTCTTTCTCCCTTAAAAGGCTGAAATTAAATCTTCATTGTATATTCAATGGCCAGTTGTACCAATCTATAGTATGTTCTTAGCTTCAAACTTCAGCAGGTGTTTCTAGCTGATAGTCTACAATCCCCCGAGCTGGGCAGTTCCAGTAATACACACACATTCTGAAGATACACACACACACACACAAACGCACACACACACACACACACACACACACACACACACACACACACACACACACACACACACACACACACACACACACACACACACGTACACAGACACATACAACACATTCTATACACACTATATGCACAAATACTATACACTTACCATAGCCAGAAAGATTACACATCCTACACTCACACATACTAAACACACACACAAACATTATAAATGCATAATACATACACACACGCTCACTACACACTCACACACATCCAAAATAAACATACCACACACAATACACATTCAGACAATCATACCGTACACACACACACACACACAAACACACACAAAAACAACCACAGAGGACATCACATACAGACAGACAGACAGACAGACAGACACACACACACACACACACACACACACACACACACACACACACACACACACACACACACACACACACACACATACACAAGCAAAATTTTAGTTTTTCATGGACAGTACACATACTAAACGAACACACACATCCACACACACACACACATCCACACACACACACAAACCCAAGTGTGTTAAACGTATGTCATATATGCTTAAGAGGTTTCAGAGTGCTAAAAAGACGCACCTGTTGGGGTGCGCCCAAGTGGCAATTGCGCAGGTGTTTGGGCCCGCTCATACTTGCATGTAACTATTTTTTGTTTTTATGTTTTAAAAGGCCGGAGTGCAAATTTCTTGCCTTTCATTTTCAGACAGGTCCTTGGTATACAAGCAGAGCGGAGAATAGTGTCTGCCGGCCAGGGACACAAGAGTGTTCCTCACCTGACCATGCATGCGGAGTACCGATTGTGATGTTGTTGACGATGGTCCCGCTGCACAGGACTGATAAATGATTGTTGATCAGTGTGTTTGTGTGTGTGTGATTATCAGTCCAGTCCCTTTTTGTTGAGGAGACAGATAGTTTGTGAAGAGTGTGACTGATGGGTGTGTCTGATCAGCAAGAGTGCTGGTGGCTTTGCAGATGCAGTGTGTGGTGTAGATGTCTTCGAGAGACCCAGATTATCTTCTCTGCTGTCCTCTCTATCAGCAGTAGGGTCTTGTGATCCGAGATGGCACAATTCCCAAACCAGGCGGTGATGCGGCTGCTCAGCATGCTATAGAAAATGGCCAGGATCAGTGGAAGAAGCTGCGCCGCCCAGAGCCTCCTGAGAAAAAAAAGATACCATTGGGCTTTCTTGTGTAAGGAGCCGGTGTTTAGATACCAGGTGCTGTTCTCCTCCAGATGGACACGCAGGAATTTGGTGCTGTTGTCGATCACAAAGAAGTCGTCGATTTTCAGCGGAGAGAGTGGTGCCTCCGTGGCCTCCTGAAGTCGACAATCTCTTTTTTTCTCATAGACGTTCAGAGGTTGTTGTCTCTGCACTTCCTCTCTGTTTGCTGACTCGTGGTGCTTGCTGATGAGACCCACCATGGTCTGGTCATCAGCAAACTTGATGTGTTTCAATCTGTGTCACTACACAGTCCTGAGTCAGCAGGTGATCAGGCCAGACAGGCTGTGTGGGCGGCTGATAGTATTGAATCCTGAACTGAAATCTATGTACAGCATTCGAACGTAGGTTTCCAAGTGTGAGAGGGCCAGATGGAGTGTGCTGGAGATGGCGTCATTCGTTGAAACGGTTGGGGTCATACGCAAACTGAAGTGGGTCCAGTGAGGTCGGCAGTAGGGTCTTGATGTCTCTCGTGATGAGCCACTCGAAGCACTTCATGATGATGGGACATTGAAGGACGTCCTGGAGGAACATTGTTTAATTTCACTGTGTACCATGTGACAATAAAAGCCTAATTGACTTGACTTCTTCGGCACAGTGATGATCATAGTGGGCTTGGATCACATGGAAACAACGACGCTGCTCACAGAGAGATGTTGAGGTGTGGTTGATGACATGTGCCAGCTGTTAGACTGTTCTCTGAGCACTTTGGGATATTGTCTTGTTCTGCAGCTTTACATGGGTTGACTCTGCATAGAGTTTTCCTCACATGAGCCGTGGTGTGACACAGCGCCTGGTCGTTAGGAGCCGGGTTGGTCTTCCTCGCCGCCACGTCATTCTGCAACAAGCTGTTCAGCAGCTCTGGAAGGGATCTGTCATTTTCAGAGGCAGGTAATGATGTCCTGTAGTTGGTAATGGCTCGAATGCCCTGCCACATGCGCTGTGTGTCACTGCTGTCCCTGCCACCCCAGAGTTGTGGATTCTCTGGGCCAACTTGGTTCTTGCTGTTCTTAGACCCACCTTGTCTCCTGCTCTGAAGAATTTGTCTCGGATTTTCAGAAGTGCATGCACCTCTGCAGGGTTTCTGGGTGGGTCGGGAGATGATTGTCTCGGAAACAATGAAATCACTTGTTGATGTGACCCACGAGTGTTCCTCGCCTGATCGTGCATGATGGGTACCCA
>QNUK01001125.1:5000-17500 GCA_013621035.1 Clarias magur
ACATTGGCATTGAAACGCTGCAGCTGTTGGTCTTGAAAAAGAAGCGCTGGCACCGAGACTCGCGGCGCTACAGAACACAACAACAACAACAACAACAACAACAACAACAACAAAATTCAAGCTTTCAATTCAAATTAAATGTATTTTTTAAATCAGCAATTACTGTACATTCTTACTTTAAATTCTAATCTAATTTTGAGTGACAATCTCTTGCTCTTGATCCCATTTTTTTTTTGTGTGTGTGTTTTGTTTCTTTGAATTAGATGTTGTTGTTTTTTTTATGTTGCTGTCACAGTTTGTGTATGGGGAAGTGGTGGGGGCTTTTGGGGGGAGGGGCTAAGAAGAGCATGAGTTCGACATGTTCTACATATGATTTGCATATTCAGGAGAAATCATCAAAGGTTCTGACCCTCGCCTGCTGTGGACACGCCCCCTGACCCTCGACCTTCAGCTATGGCTTCAGCAAAGCTCCAGTAAGTCTACAGTTGTGTTTTATCCCACAGACACGGTGCGGTTTGAAGCCCCTTTAGCTTTAGTGAATCATGTTATTAGACATCCCACGTCTACTGGAAGATCCTCCTGTGTATTAATAACGACAAATCATATCAAAAATCCTGGAAATCGCCCACTGAGAAGTGTGACATGTTCACTTATCACAAGACAAATCAGTATGCGTGTGTGTGTGTGTGTGTGTGTGTGTGTGTGTGTGTGTGTGTGTGGGCGCGCTCCATCACTCGGCCATTCTAAAGAAAAAGGATTCAGTAATAATGAATTCTGAATTATTATTATTATTATTATTACAATCACAATAAATATAAATTCTCAACCAGCCCTCATACTGAAAGTGGGTGGAGTTATTTTACCACTGCTCAGGATCACTAATCCACACATCCTCTGTATCATCTAATGTAAAGCGATTCAGACTGGGGCTGAGAACTTCGGCACTTATTCATCATTTAAAGCTAGCATGCCACGCCCTGATGTCATGTACTAGCTACCACACTTGTTCGGCTGCTTCGCCTTTTTCAGCTCTGCCGGTGGAAAAGACAAAAGCGGCTCTAATTAAGTGTAAACGTGTCGCTGTGAGGGAAAATGTGGATTCAGAGGTTCACCAGGATAAACCTGACCGCCGTGTGAACCGAGTCGGGGAAGATACTGAGGATTCAGAACAACGTGTGAGTTGGAGATTAAGGTGCTAGCAGAGGTAGGACTTGTGCTTCAGTCTTATTCAGCAGGAAGCTTCTCAGATGATTTCAGATTGGTGGATGGTTCTAATATCACCAGTATGGCACTGCGAGGGCAAACGAGTGGCAGGAACATTGTCACGCCGCCGTCGAAGCTGCGTATGCTATCATCAGAGTGTTTTTGCCCCAGCATGTGCTTCATCTATGCAGGAGACAAAGAGAAATAAATTCCATATAAGAAACGCAATTGAACTCCGAGTGTGTTGCGTCAATCAGGGAATAAATCTGAGAGATTTGACTTTGTTATATTTTGCCTGAATAACAGGAGACGTGTTGTTGTACTGTGCTGTGATTCAGGTGTGTAATTCATCTGAATCGTTTTTGAAGTCATCACACACTGTCATACTGCTGTGTTAAAGGATGTGTGTGTGTGTAGGTGTGTGTGTGTGTGTGTGTGTGTGTTGAACGCAGAGTACTGGATTTATTACCGCAGGCTTAAATACCAGATGGTATCTTTAACAGCGGCTCGATCGATGCTGCAGAATGTCAGTCATGATGAGCGAAGCTCTCTGTTATGGTTTTAACCTTTTAGCTCTCAGTGTCAGAGACGCCGAGCACAAAGCCGTCCTGCAGCGCCCGGGGTCGCGCTCCTTCATTTTTAAACACGATTAAAAACACTGTCAGAGTCGCAGGTTCACTTCCCAGCATTGGCTTCACTGCTGATCGTCCACATTGATATAAATCATGAGAAACTTTGGTCCAGACCCTCACTCCTGCAGCGCATGCTTTTAAAAGTAAGTGTGTCGGCTCTGTGTGCGTGGAGTTTGCATGTTCTGCCCATGGTACGTACTGCTTATATGCTAATGGAGTTCCCTGTGCTTCTCCAGCTTCATCCTACAATCCAAAGACATTCAGTGTAGATTAATTGGTTTCCAAATAATTTTTGGTTCACGAATGATGACAGCAGTTTTACAGAATCAAACGAAAATGAATGTGAAAAATGTGTGTGAGTCAGAACGATCAGATGGTCCCTGATGAACGAGTCGAGGGCGACGGTGCTGAGGGAAAAACTTCCTGAGATGTGAAGAGGAAGAAACCTTGAGAGGAACCAGACTCACCAGGGAACCCATCCTCATCTGGGTGATAACGGAGAGCAGGGATTGATCTGCACTCATACTGTGTGTTAGGAGGCTGCAAGTTCAGTAGAACAGGAGACGTGTTTAAGTTCATATGGAGTCCAGTTGGTTATTGGAGACTCAGGTAGACTGTAGGAAACTCGAGTCCTGAACTATGGAGCGACTGCAGTCACGAGTCCTCAGAGGACAGCTGTCTGTATCAGCCGAGGACAGGAGCGTCTTCATGGTGAAGTGGAACCGTCCCCAGTCTCCACACGCGTCCCAGACGGACCACACGGGCTCCATGTGACCAGATCTCCAACCAGAAGAGGGACACAGCAAGTCTCTCCTCTGCTAACGATTCATCAATAATTAACTCTAACATCCTTTTTATTGCTTTTTTGGCACTTTTAATAAAAATAAGCAAACTTTAAATAAAAAAAAAAAAAAAAATATATATATATATATATATATATATATATATATATATATATATATATATGTACAAATAAATGTAATAAGAAATAATAAACACACAACTCATTTGTGCTTGATGATATTTCATCAGCGTTGAAGGCATTGGGTTACGGTTTGGATTACAAATGCTGCCACTGTGGGGCCCTTGAGCAAGGCCCTTAACCCTCAAATGTGTAATGAGATAAAACTGTTAGTCACTCTGGATAAGGGCATCTGCCAAACGCAATGGTGTAAATATTCTTATCTTCAGTATGGAGTCATTGTAAGGTTTTGTTTGATTTGTTTGCATGTTTTTTGAAAGACAAGTATTGTAACCCCAATATCTTTATGTTGTGTCCTTCACTTTTCTCTCACATTTAAAATGTTTTCCGTAAACCCTTTTTCAGTTTGAAGGGAGAAAGAAATCTTTATTTTCATTTCTCTTTATCGACTTTGCCTTGGGAAGGAACAGTTTGTCTATATAAATATAAATTGAACTGTATTTTTTCTCCATGAGTAATAATAAAATAATTTCCTTTTGTGTTTCAGAGTGGGAAAAACGGTGTCATGGAGCCAGATGTAAGCTGCCAATCAAACTGGGCGGAGTTAAGCCACACCTTCTTCTGCACACACAACTCAGAGGAGTTAATCTATCCTTTTGATTGACAGGTGATGAATCCCCTTGTGTCCTGATCAATCGTATTGATTTGCACACTTCCTAAGTGGCTGTGACATTTGACAGTAAGATGTTTTGTTATCGTGTGATTAAGACGTCGCGACCCGATGGACGCAAATCGATCATCTCCTTGCGTCTCTTCTCCTTGGTTAGCATCATGTGTCAAGTCTCTGCTCTTCCACACACTCACCGTTCTGCATGTCTATTAGCTAACACACTGTTTTAGAAGTATGTACACCTGGACATCAGGGTTTTATTCCACATTAATCTTACTGCTGTGTGATGCGTCGGCATTGCGTCCACATTCGGATTAATTACATCTGTGGGGATTTTTAGGAGTTCTGTTTTCTCTGACAGACTGTGGACGCAAATGTTTCTCAACATTTTGAGGTCCTAAGTCACATACTTGAGGTTCTCCTCACCATCTCAAGCTCAATAATCAACATGCAAGAATAAATAAATAATTAAATACATTAAAAAAACCTAATATGTAAACATCTGTACAGCATTTATTCCCTGTTCTCTACTTATATATGAATTAAATTAATTTGACTCATTTCCATACCAAACTGAATATTAAATAATGATAAAGTAATAATGTTTGAAAAAGAAGTGAGCACTAGACCCACAGCCATCTGTTTGTACGCCATCACTACTTTTGCTGTAGATTAGTGTTTATAGGTTGATCGAGACTCAGACGATAAAAGAAAAGTGGGGCGTCGCGTCTAAACGCTCTACACCTCATCAACATGAACCATTTCAGCTTGACAGAATGTTCAGAGCAGGAACCGGCAGGTCAGAGAATCTGAAGTCCATCATTACTTCATGTTCTCTATGTGTAGACTTACTGTACACACACTCACACACTAAGGAGCACAGTACACACATGTCGTACAATCTTGTAAAGATGATTCATTAATAATAAACAGTACAAGCTCAGTAAACCAGTTTTAAATACAATAAACAAACATAGAAATGAACAAATCATATCATTTGAAAATGCTACTTAGGGTTGTTTTATTTTATTTATTTTATATGTTTTAGGCAGGACTTCATGGTGAATGTGAACAGTGATGTTCCTGAATAATCACATTTCCAGCCATCAAGAGCCACAAACTAAACCGGCTCTTAATTCAGTCAGTTTAATGTTGAACTGCGTAGAGCTTTTAGCAATGCACTGTATCACAGAGCAAACTTACAGAAAGATCAATCCTGGAAATGGAAACTGGTGAGGGAGAAAACTCCCTGAGACGACACGAGGGAGAAACCTGGAGAGGAACCAGACGCTAAGGGGAACAGTGAGACCATGAGTCAGTCTCTGCTGTAACTCTGAGGGTGAAAGTACAGATGTTTAACAGGAAATGTGATTTAGTTTACAGGAAGTCCACTGACCCAAGAGGCACAAACTCCAGGTATGTTACACACACACACACACACACACACACACACACACACACACACACACACACACTGATGGAGACGTGACACCATACACGCCACAACATGACGGAAACTTTTCTCTATTATTATAATTAAGTTTAAATTATAATTTAAACTATTTCTTTAATGTCTCACTTTCAAATAAAAAAAATCACAAATGAAATGGGAAAATAATAATCATAAACATAAACATTTGGACTCCTGTGAGCTGTGATTTATTAAACCTACAGCAGATGGACGGTTTAAACTGTGAAATTTTACTTCATCTGAAAGATTTTCATTAAATAAGTATTTTTTATTTATTTTTAAAAAGTCTCTACATCTTTGTCTTGTACATTTTATTAGGTTTGCTTTCTGCAACCTCAAATACACAATAATCATAATAATAATAATAATAATAATAAAAAGAAGAAGAAGACGATTTTTTGTGAACCCAGTCCCTCTGTGCAGAAGGAAAATGCAGCGACGTTCTCTCAATCGATTTTAGTAAATGTTTGTCATTTTATGTCGTTTCGAAGACTCAGTAGCAATATTTCGAAATCGTGTTTCCTCCTCAGTGATGTTGGCGTTTAAGGCTATCAGTAAGTTATCGGCTTTTCATCCTGACCGTCTGTACAGCCACGAACAGGAAGCGTGTTCTAAAACTCTAAATTCTAATGAACACCAACCAAAATCTTCCTGAACTAATGAGCTTCTGCTCCTCAGACTCCCCGGAGGTGCTTTACACATCATTCCAAAATCAATAGAAGAGCGTGAAATAGAAAATTATCCACGTTGAAATAACGACGTCCAAAGCGCCGATCACTGAGAGACCATTAGCGAGCTCCAGCTGAGACGAACACACACTCCACAGAAACTCGCCGTCGATCGATTCACGTCACTTTGAAGTAATAACTCGAGATTCAAAAACATAAAAATGTTATCGTAAAATGTAGCCAATTTACAAACAATGCAGACTCTCTGTTGTTCTTTTTAACAAAGAATGCACAGAATCTTTCCGAACTACAGACGATCGATAAAAGCCCATTCGACTTGAATGAAAAATTTCCCATCAGCCAGTGCGCCTCGCTGGAACACAAAAAAATGGAGCTCGAAAAATGATTCGTATATTTATTATCGTTATTATCGAGGACGGCGTTACATAAAATAAAAATGATTGTGTCCTCTTAAAGTTAATCAAGAAATCCTCGTATTATATACTGTAGGCTGGTAAAAAATCTCTGTACATCTTATAAATTATTTTAAATAATTCATTTACATGTCATACACATTTCAGTAGTAGATGTTTATGATTGTTTTTAGTTTAATAAGTATTCAATATCTAATCTGACAGGGGAAGTGACACCTGCGCTGGTGACGTTGCAGTGTGTACGCAAGGGTGGAATTCTGGGGGGATTCCCTTAACCCACATTCACTGCACACTGAGCAGGAAGCACCCTGTTAAGTACACTTCCGAAAGGAACGCCTCCTGTCATATGAAAGACTCTCAGGCATGACAGACTGATTCACGGATTCACTCTTATACTGACTCACCTGATTCACTGATTATACTGATTCACGGTTATGCTGATTCACTGTTATACTGATTCACCTGATTCACTGGTTCACTGTTATGCTGATTCACTGAGTCACTGGTATACTGATTCACCTTTAAACAGATTCACTGTTATACTGATTCACTGATCCACTGTTATACTGAGTCACTGATTCACTGTTATATTGATTCACTGTTAAACTGATTGACTGTTATACTGATTCATTGATTCACTGATTCATTGTTATACTGATTCACTGATCCACTGATTCACTGTTATATTGATTCACTGTTATACTGATTTACTGATTCACTGACTCATTGTTATACTGATTCACTGATTCACTGTTATACTGATCCACTGACAGTTATACTGATTCACTGATTCACTGTTATACTGATTCACTGAATCACTGATTCACTGATTCACACAATGACTCAGAGAGAACTGAAACTCAGTCAGAACTATATGATTCAGGGATTTACACACTCATGAGCTGAACTGACCCAAGAGGCACAAACTCCAGTTATGTTACACACACACACACACACACACACACACACACACAATGTTTACATATGAATAATAAATAAATAAAAGCTTGCGACGATAACAGAGATATTTTACTCATCTTTTGGAGTCACTCAGGATGGAATGAAGGCAAGTGTGTGTGAGTCATGTGAAAGGAATGAATCATTTGTGAAGAAAACATGTTCAGTCGTTCATTCAGCCTTTCATCTGTCCATCAATTTAATCATTAACAGTAAAACACTAATTAAACACTTGTGTGAGTTTGTACATCTTGTTTATTTAAACACTCGTTGTAGGTCACAGGATTTCCTTCAGGAGGGTGTGTGTGGGTGTGTGTGTGTGTGTGTGTGTGTGTGTGTGTGTGTGTGTGTGTGTGTGTGTGTGTGTGTGTGTGTGTGTGTGAGAGAGAGAGACAGATTCTGATTAGATTTTAGAATTAATTGTAATTAGATTTTCTCTGGCAGATAAACAGCGGATGTGTGACGGCGGTAAGTGACGCGCGCTCATAATCAGGACGAGTGTGTGAGGGGGTCGTGTTAGTGTTCCATAAAATACTGACTTCTGGATGCTGGATGTCACCGTTAGCTGTGTGTGTGTGTGTGTGTGTGTGATTGAAATAATCCAGGGCTTGTTAGCTAAAGTGGCCCAGTGTTGTATAATTAGCGTTTAATAGGAACCACAGAGTGTTTGTTATTTAAGAATAAAGTGAATTTGGGCCTCTTTAGTCGCTCCTCAGCACCGCGGCACCGCCTCTGCAATTAACTGCACTCGTTAATGGCCCTTGTTCAGCAGGACCCTGTATTATAATACCTGCATCATCATCATCCTCATCATCATCATCATCACTCACACACACACACACACACACACACACACACACACACACACACACACACACACAGATGAGATGAAAATGCTCTTATTATTCTGTCCTTTTTAAATGATCTGTTGTTCAGTGTTACTGATGAAGAGCCGCTGTAACTCATTAAAGGCGCAGCTACCCCGTGCGCGGCAGCTCGTTAACCCGGGATGAACTTCAGGGTGCGGCGTGTGGAGTTTCTCGTCTCAACAGGTGCAGGAGGATGCAGCGAGGAGGCGGATGGATGGAGAGAGGCAGAGAGGCAAGGCAGACCTGGTGTCGCCCTATGGTGCTGAAGGAGGAGTAAATGGACGGCACATTAGATAAATGTGCAAGAAAACGACAAGTTAACGGCACAACTCATTCAGAGAGGAGACGAGAGGAGATGAGACAAGGGGAGACGAGAGGAGAGGAGACGAGAAAAGGGGAGACGAGAGGAGATGAGACTAGAGGAGAGGAGAGGAGACAAGGGGAGACGAGAGGAGAAGAGACGAGAAAAGGGGAGACAAGAGGAGAGGAGAGGAGACGAGAGGAGATGAGACTAGAGGAGAGGAGAGGAGACAAGGGGAGACGAGAGGAGAAGAGACGAGAAAAGGGGAGAGGAGAGGAGATGAGACTAGAGGAGAGGAGAGGAGACAAGGGGAGACGAGAGGAGAAGAGACGAGAAAAGGGGAGACGAGAGGAGATGAGACTAGAGGAGAGGAGAGGAGACAAGGGGAGACGAGAGGAGAAGAGACGAGAAAAGGGGAGACAAGAGGAGAGGAGAGGAGACGAGAGGAGAGGAGACTAGAGGAGAGGAGAGGAGACAAGGGGAGACGAGAGGAGAAGAGACGAGAAAAGGGGAGAGGAGAGGAGAGGAGATGGATGTAAAAATGAGGAACAAGCCGAGTCATGTCTGCCTGCGGGGACGCGTCTCACTCATGATGTGAAGAAGAAAAACAGGCAAAGAAAAACAATCATGTTCTCTCTCTCTCTCTCTCTCTCTCACACACACACACACACACACACACACACGACACACACACACAGTGCAGAAAAGCATCAGGTGCAGGATCCCAGCTAACCATTTTAGATTAACATTTTCTGTATCTCACACTTCTCAGAAATATTTATTTATTCTTTTTTTTTTTTAACAGGCAAATTTTTTGGCACCTTTTGTAAAAAAAAAATGTTTTTAAGTAAAATAAAATAAAAAACTCATCATGGTTTTGCAAGTATAAAGCTTCGTGTTAAAGATGACTCTGCTAGGAGGTTAAGACTTCACTGTAGAAAGAAACTGAAACAAAACTATCAGCAATAAAAAAGCAGGTCGTGCAGTTAAGAGTGAAGAGTGACATCACATCAGGCCTCATCACACAACAGTGTAATAATCATTCAAAATATTATTAATAATAATCATAATAATAATCATAATAATTGATGAGATATTCCCAATCAGGATTCCCACAATTCCTGCTGATGATCTCAGATATTTTCCGTAATAGGAAATAAAAATGTTTTCCGTCTGGATCGTCATTACAGCCGCCATCCTGAATTAAAAACGTAAAAAAAAGTGAAAAACTTAATTTCAGAGTGTTTATTAGCCACAAAGTTGAAAAAGTCTTAATTTTTAGAATTGATCGGAGCCGCTGATGTTTGAATTGCGATGATGATTAGCATGCCATTAGCGCCGCGCATGAATACAGCAGCGTGTAAAAACGAGTTCAAGTCAAAAACAAGCAAAGTCAGAAAAGTGCAGATATAAATCATAATTTCATTAGTTCTCCGCCTTACGCACTACAGAATTCCTAATTAAAACTGTGAGCAGCGTAGCGTGAACCTCGTAGCCTCCGCCATGCTGTGTGTGTGTGTGTGTGTGTGTGTGTGTGTGTGTGTGTGTGTGTGTGTGTGTTAAAAGTCATAAAGTCATAAGGCCCTGAGTTCAGAGAGAAAAACAACATCAGGAAAAAAAATCATAACCAAACAGCTGGAGGGGAAAAAAGCTCCCGCCGTGGAACAGAGCGACTCGGGAGCGAGGGAATGAGGTGCAGGAGGAGCGGAGATGGAGAAAATTCTAGAATGTGACATTTAACATATTTAACCTACACTCACAGCATTAAATAAGATTATATTCAACCTCACACAGCTGCGAGCAAACTGCCAAAGAGTCTTTGTTATTAGCAGCCTAATGCTTCATTGTGTGTGTGTGTGTGTGTGTGTGTGTGTGTGTGTGTGTGTGTGTGTGTGTGTGTGTGTGCGTGTGTGTGATTATGTTTTTAATTAACATTAGCTTTTCCATAAACTATAATGATGTCATTAGCACAGCTAGATGTTATTTAGCCTGATAGCTACATTACCTTCTGCTGGAGAAATCCCTCTTATCTCACAACCGCATCACTCTGAACACCGACCTTTATGGTGTGTGTGTGTGTGTGTGTGTGTGTGAGATCAATCTCCACTGGATCAGTAACACTTGTTCTGTCGGTCTGGTTTGATTGACAGATCACACACTTTCCTTTGATGTTCTCCTCCTGTTGCCCAGGCAACGCGTCAAGCATCACTGAGAAGAGAACAACAGCACAAAGCCTACACCCCCCCCCTCTCTCTCTCTCTCCCATAGGCTTCACCTTTTAATGCTTTCTTTTAAGTAACTTTACAGAAAATAAAATAGAAATCAGCTCAAAACCTCGGAGTAAATTAAAGCTGAACGTTCGTACATTACGCTTCAGTTTAAACTTGAAAGAAATATGTATTTTTGAAAAAAAGTTTAAGTAAGAAACACAACCAGATCAAACAATAACGTTTGTGTTCTTCTTCGGGATTATTCAGGGTTTTTATTATTTTTGTCTTCTTCAGCTAAAACAAATTTAATATAACGAGGGCTGAGTGAGTTTTGAAGTAAGCAAAGGAAAGAATAAAGTGATCGGGGAAAAACACATCACAGCAGGAAGTAAATGGATAATAAAAGGTCTTCAGAGAAAAGAGCGAGCAAACAGCAGCGCTGCAATCAATCAAATTACAGAAAAAAACTCAAATAAAAGAGAAAAATGACGAAAAATAAAATAGTGTTTTGTTTCGAGACAGAGCGACGTGTTGATTTAAAGCTGCAGCGTTTCTTACAAACTTTCCTCAGAAATTGTCTCGCTGTGAAATTCACAAACTTTAACAGCGCTGTGGCGAAAAAGAGCAAAAATCGACTCTTATTCTTTAATAAACAACATTATTCTGCCAGTAACCTGTTGTGTACGCAAAACTGTTTATTTACCTTTTGCAGTTAACAAACATTACAGAGTCTAAAAGCAAATATTGACCTGAATAATAATAATAATAATAATAATAATAATAATAATAATAATAATAATAATAACTTGTATTCCTGTAAGTGTGTAGCAGTATGGGACACAATATTATTACAGATGTGTAAGTGTGTAAAAATGTAATTGTGTTAGTGTGTTAGTACGTGTGAAAGTGTGTATTTGTGTAACTGTATGATTGTTGTTAATGTGTACGTGTGTGTGATCATGTAAGTTTGTGTGTCAGTGTGCGACTGTATAAGTGTGTAATTGTAAAGCAGCTTTACACAATCTAAAGAAATGACAAAAGTGTGTGTGAGATGTGTGTGTGTGTGTGAGTCAGAACGATCAGATGGTCCCTGATGAACGAGTCGAGGGCGACGGTGCTGAGGGAAAAACTCCCTGAGATGTGAAGAGGAAGGAACCTTGAGAGGAACCAGACTCAGCAGGGAACCCATCCTCATCTGGGTGATAACGGAGAGCAGGGATTGATCTGCACTCATACTGTGTGTTAGGAGGCTGCAAGTTCAGTAGAACAGGAGACGTGTTTAAGTTCATATGGAGTCCAGTGGGTGATAACGGAGAGCAGGGATTTGATCTAAAAGCAGTGGCGACTGCTGCAAAATGTTTTGGGGGGCGCAAACAAAATTTAAATGAAACTTTTAATCCTGGCCTGTAAATAGTATTTATCTCTATCATCATTACTATTCGTATAAAATAAAGTCCTGACTCACATCACATCCAGTCAGCAGCGCCGCTCGCCGTGAGAAGTGCTGGAAAAGACTCGCTGAGAATCACATGCTCCAATCACATCAGCACAAATATTTAAACACAATATTGATTCGCTAAAAACAAAAGTGGGCGGGTTCAGGGCGCACAGAGCTCCGCCCCAAGGATGATTTGACAAGATCCAATCAGAGCTCAGCAACACCAACACAAATGAACGTAATACAGTTTAGATTTATTTTTTATTGCAAATAAATTGTATTAAGAAATACAGCGGAATATTGTGACTAAATGACTTTATTTCATTATTAACATACATAATGACATGTTGAAGGAGCATTCTTCTCTGTCTAACTTTAAGGCGGGGAGTCCGGTGCGTTTGATTGGCCGCCACTGACTAAAGGGGAGGAGCCAGAAGGAAACACAGACATGAGGGGGAACTGAGATGTAAAGCAACCAATCACCTCACCGTCAACAAACCTGAGTGAACAATGAGAGTGGGGAGGACAGCATCTAAACATAACAGTTCACCAGAATACTCTACGTCCATGAGTCCCCCAGATCTGCTCCTTTACCTACGGTGGCCAAGAAGTGCAAAACAAAATAACAAAACCAGAAACAATAAACCAAATCAGGAAACACAGCAACAATTCAGTGAAACCGGAAGAGGTACTGTAAGGGTCTCGAATTAAATTCTTAGCGCTGA
>QNUK01001125.1:22500-32500 GCA_013621035.1 Clarias magur
GTTGTTTGTTCTTTTGAGTCTATTACGCTGCGTAGCATCTGTGGGAGTCAGGTGGAAAAAGATGGAATGTCTAGGAGTAGAAGACTTTGAGAAGAATCCTTCATTTCTGTTTCCTGTGTACTGCACTGCATCGTGTCTGTGGGAGTCACGTGACAAAACAATGAACGTTTTTCGGACCAAAAGACTCAAAGGTAACGACTCATTTCTGTTTCCTGTGCATAACCCATGGAGGTTTCGCGATGCTTTGCGTGCCCAGTAGAAAATGAACGGATCACTCTCCGAACTGACCACTCGTTCGTCTGAGGCACATTAAAGTGTGGATCAAAAAGAACGAATCATTCATGAGCGACTCATCACTACCTGTGGCCATAAACACTCTGATGAGTAACATTGTTCCAAAAACATCTCAAGTGCAAACAATCAAATTGTAAAGATTATGTAGCTCAGTAACACGTCCAGACAGAAGACAAGCTTCTAACCACTTTATGACCACGATCTCACACAATCCCCATGATGCTCCAGCCCTCTATACTGACACTGTACGTAGGTGGGAGGGGCTTATTCTCTTTTCCCTTCATTCTTGGTGACACAAGCCAGCTGCAGGTGTGTGTGAGCTCATGTATGCAGAACAGGGTGGATACACAGACTGTATAAGAGCTGGATAAACCATAGGTGGCGCCACACACAGTCTTGTTTGAGAGTTCTGGTTGTGACCATTTTGCCAGGAGTTGACTCCGCCTAAACCCCATTTATTGGTAAATGGGAAAATGGGTGGAGCAAATGAAGCCTGGCTGCATGTTTTTGGAACATCCTTACTTTCCTCAGTTACCACGAGCCAGCTAGCTCAGCTTTAGCATTGTCCGTACACGCCTTCTCATGTCATCGCCTACATTTCTTCTGGTGAGTGAACCTACAACAATTTCAGCTAGCTGGTTAGCAAAGCAGAGTGATGCATAGCAGACAGCTAACGGGGCAATACCTGAAAGTCAGCTGTCACTCAAATCAGCCAAGCGCCATCATATGCATAAATCTATGGCTTAATGTAACTGTAACTGATGAGTTACATTAAATCACCACCTTTTTTGGAGCATACTGTACACATGTTTGTTTCTGTTCTAAAGTTGGACAATTGAACATGGGGATCTAAGGGCGTTAACTAATTTTTGGAGCCCCTAGTGGTCATTAATGGCACTGCATGTTTTTGTACTCCCACATTGGACTCATGTTTCAGGACCGGAGGTTCCCCTTATGTGCAGAGTGTTTTCCTCTGAGTGTGTCACGTTACCCCGAGGCTTCACCTGTCTCAGACTTTTCTCGGAAGAAGCACTGAGGAGAAAACGGGAGCTTCTGTGGTTATCGTTTCGTGGCATCGCACCATGAGTTGTTCTGCTGTTCTGATGTGGTCGAATGTCTCTCCCTCCTGCTACAGCGAGTTCTCACACTGATGTTCCAGTTTTATCGGCTTCTACTGAAGCATTACAATGATTTTTTGATGCACAATGTTTCTAGCTTTAGCCGTCGTTTCCTGTTGTTCTGCTTTGTTAAATTTATTACTTATCATCATCCTGCTTTGCTTGTTCTTTGATTCTTTTCCTGCTCTGTGTGTTTATTACTTTCCTTGTTTCCTTACTTTACAACTTCTCTGTCTGGTAGTTATTTTATATCATGTTCCCGTAGTTTCACGTTTTCGTAGCTTCTCGACCATGTTGAGTGGTTTAGATTCTCTCACACAAGCTTTTTGTTTTGCATACAGATGACTTCGCCTGAACTAAAACCATTACACCTATTCAAAGTTCCAGTAAAACCCCTCACTCTGGTGTCACTTTTTGTTCTGCACTGGGAATTTACTTTTACAAAAAGTCATCAGAAAACTTTACATGAATCAGCACTGACCTTTCGATAGCAATAAATAACCAGCAGCTCTGTTTCAGCGTCTGAATGATTGATGTGCTGCATGTTTATAATGCGGTGGCCTTTTGTTTTTCTTTTTTTGTCCCTTTTTGTTTTTGGTTGTATTTTTTTTCAGGTTGTAATGTTAGAAACGGAACAAAAGAAAGAAAGCATTTTGAAGATGTCAAATCTTTGTTTTTAATTTCAAACACAGCTGTGAGCATTAATTACATGTTTAGAGCACAAGGGGAGAATCCGCATCAGTGCAAAACAACAGAGAACCAGAGATGTTTTTTGTCATTCAGCTGATGGAGGACAAAATGAATGTGGCAAATGAACAAATGAACAAGGACAGGTTGTGTTATTAACTCAGACAGAACGGACACAGAGAGGACGGAGAGAGAAACACATCCTTTAGTAGGAAGTGAAGCTTCTGCGAAAAACATAGACAAATAAATAGTTAAATAAATAAAACACCAAAAGCTAGAAGGTGAAAATATACAGAAACCTATTTAAAACACCTTTTCCCTTTCGTAGAGACTGTTTTTGTTTAGATGTATTTATTTTTTACATATTTTGCTTATGTTTACTTATTAATAATAACTCACTTAAAGTCTAGTTCTTACCACAAGAAAAAAAACTTCTAATGTTGACATCACCTCATCACAGCCCCATCACCCCCCCAATCACACAGCCCCATCACCCTCGAATCACTCTTTACCCCATCACACAGCTTTGTCATCTCCACTAATCACACAGCTCCATCAACCTGCCCCGTCACCCCTAACCACAGAAACCCCATCACACAGTCATATAACATCTCACCATCACTCCCAGTTACAGCCCCATCACCACATCACATCTCCCCAACACCAAGCCACAAGTCAATGTAATTTGTATAGTGCTTTTAATAATTGTCATTGACACTAAGCTTTACACAATGAAAAGAAAATTATGGGAATGATTATGAAATGTGAATGTGTACGAATCAGTATGAAGAGATTGTCCCTGATGAACAAACTGAGGGCGACGGTGAGGGAAAAAAATCCCTGTCATGCTCCTCATCTGGGTGATAACGGAGAGCAGGGATTGATCTGCACTCATACTGTGTGTTAGGAGGCTGCAAGTTCAGTAGAACAGGAGACGTGTTTGAGGTAATATGGAGTCCAGTGCATTATTGGAGGCTCAGATAGACTGTGATAAATCGAGCAACTGCAGTCACGAGTCCTCAGAGAACAGCATCAGCCGAGGACAGACCACACGGGGAGCCCTTGTGACGAGATGTCCAAGCAGAAGCGGGACACCAGGACGATTGAGGCAGGTCTAGAGGACAGAGGGGGTCTGGAACACTGGCAGCTCAGAAACAACATGTGTAGCTCAACAGAGAGACAGAGAGAGAGAGCGAGAGAGAGACAGGGAGAAGGTAAGAGATGGAGAGAGAAGAGGAGAGATAACAGTCAGGTCTGGTCACAGTCACATCATGTATAAGGTGAATGTATATTTAGTGCAGAGTGCAAGCAGGGACTCCAGCAGGACTAACTATGACATCATCACTAAAAGGGAGGAGCCAGAAGGAAACACAGACATGAGGGGGAACTGAGATGTAAAGCAACCAATCACCACACCGTCAACAAACCTGAGTGAACAATGAGAGTGGGGAGGACAGCATCTAAACATAGCAGTTCACCAGAATACTCTACGTCCATGAGTCCCCCAGATCTGCTCCTTTACCTAAGGCTCATCTATTTACAAACATGCTGCGCTAAATAAATAGGTTTTTAGCCGAGACTTAAACACTGAGACTGTGTCTGAGTCCCGAACATTAACAGGAAGACTATTCCATAACTTTGGGGCTTTGTAAGAAAAAGCTCTGCCCCCTGCTGTAGTTTTAATAATACGTGGTACTGACAGGCAGCCTGCATCCTTTGATGGAAGTAGGCGTGGCGGATCGTAAGACACTAACAGTTCACTCAGATACTGCGGCGCGAGACCATTTAGTGCTTTATAGGTCAAAAATAGCATTTTAAAATTGGAGCCAATGCAGTGTAGATAAGATAGGGGTGATGTGCTCGTATCTTCTGGTTCTAGTGAGGACTCTCGCTGCTGCATTCTGTACTAACTGAAGCTTGTTTATACACCTAGTTGAACAACCAGACAGTAAGGCGTTACAATAGTCCAACCTAGAGGTGATAAAAGCATCAACTAGTTTTTCTGCATCATTTAGTGACAATATGTTTCTTATCTTGGCAATATTTCTAAGGTGAAAGAAAGCTATCCTGGTGATATTATCTACATGAGCTTCAAACGAAAGGCTGGAATCTATAATCACACCGAGGTCTTTTACTGTTGCACTTGATGGAACAGAAAGGCCATCTAAAGTTACAGTCTGATCAGAAAGCTTACTTCTAGCTACTTGTGGTCCTATGACTAGAACTTCTGTCTTATCAGGATTAAGCAGAAGGAAGTTAATTAATATGCAGTCTCTTATGTCCTGCACACGTTGATAAAATTTATTAAGCTGGTTTTCTCCTCTGTTTTTGCTGAGACATATTTCTGTGTGTCATCAGTATAACAGTGAAAACTAATATCATGTTTACGAATTATGTTGCTCAGAGGAAGCATGTAAAGAGAAAAAAGAAGTGGGCCTAAAACTGAACCCTGTGGAACACCAAACTCCACTTGAGAACATACAAATAGTCACCATCTAAATCTACAAACTGATAACAATCAGTCAAATAGGATCTGAGCCACAAGAGGGCAGTTCCCTTGATTCCTACTACCTTTTCTAATCTGTGAAGGAGAATACTATGATCAATGGTGTCAAAAGCTGCACTGAGATCCAGTAACACAAGTAAAGAGATGTAGCCCTGATCAGAGGCCCGTAGGAGGTCGTTTACTACTTTAACAAGTGCTGTCTCTGTGCTGTGATGATCACCCTGCCCCATCACCTCAACTCAGCCCCATCACACAGCCCCATCACTTTGCCCCATGATCCCCCAGCATAGATCCTTCTTGTAGAACTTCACAGTCTGGAGTGTGTTATTTTACTTGTAGGAGAGTACATGTGGTACAATGAAAGATAGCATCTCAATAGTTTAACAAAAGATAGCATCACAATTTTTAAATAAAATAAAATAAACCAGATTTCAGGATTTGATAAGAATTTCTCTCACACACAAACACATTAAATAACAATCCAGTGTTTATTGCAGATCAAGTAAAGAGAATGTCCGAGGAGTTTTATTTTTTTCCCCTCTATGGGCTCTCAGCCAAGCCAACTGTAATTGCTGGGTAAATTAGAGCCGGTGCTTCACAGGTCTGAGGTCAGATGCTCAGGTAAAAAAGGAGACCTGAAGACAGAGACAGCTGTGATCAGTGGGAATACACACACACACACACACACACACACAGTGATCAAAGTGATGGAGGACAGACTGTTGCTGCGGGAGATTCACTGCAGGAAAAGATTAAATGGCTCTGGCAGGATCGAGATGAGCTCAACTATGACTGGCTGATAAAATGAGACTAAGAAAGACACAGAAAGAGAGAGAGAGAGAGATTCTGCTTTAATGTAAACTTTTCTTTGACATTACAAGCAGACAGAATGTATAGTTTAGTTTACAGGCAGGGTCACAGAAGAACAGACATTGATCAGACTAACAGATAAAGCAAAGGACAGGCAGGCAGTTAGAGACATTAATGGGAGGATACATACACTAACAAGGGAATCCAAGATAGACCATTTCACATGAAAACAGATAAACAGGAAAGGAAACTTACAGAAAGACAGGTAAAGGGGCAGACAACCAGATAAACAGGTGTGACAGCAGGCCTTCAACCCACACACAAATAGCCAGGCTCCTCCCACAGGTACCGTCACTGTTCTTGACAGTCACACAGCAGAGGTGGAGCTGAAGGATGGGGTGCAGCTGAGGAGAACTAAACACGCAACTTTCAGCAGAAACCGGCATGTATGCATAAAATTATGAGATGAAAATGAACCATATCCATTGTCCCTTGTCAATGATTTTGGTTTGAACCCCATATTATTCTGCACTGGTGGAGAATGTGGAATTCTTTGTACCTCTCATTACAGGCCAAGACTATTCTACTCCTGGTAGTAGACATTACAGGCAATGTCAGCAGACACACTCATACAAACTGAGACCTGCCCTTCTGTCCATGAGGTCTGAAGTTGAGACCATATCACCAGATAACCCCCTGTCTTCCTTGTCTCAAAAGGTAACCTGGGTAGGAGGAACCTTTGGCCAAGAACAGAGTGAGAGGCCCAGCCCAGTGTCTGGTCCCAAATTGCAGGTTACTTCTTTGTAACACTCGCACCCCTGCGAGTCTAAATCATATTATGATAGAGAGCTGAAAAAAGTCACTTACCAATTCCACTGGCAAGGCATCGGGCCAGAAGTCACTTCTGCCAGGAATGTTCACAATGCCAGCTGATGGTTATGTGGAAGTCCATAACCGTGCTGCTCCTACCCTTACCTACGGTCAATGAGCCCTTTGAGCAGGTGTGCACAGACCTTGTCGGACTTCTGCCGCAAGTCACTCAGGAGTCACAAATATATACTTTTTCCTGTAGATTCCAGCACCCACTACCCTGAGGAGAGTCCTATGTATCTGCCACATTTCCCTGACATATTTTTTGCAGAGCCTGGGATCACAAAGTCTTCCGTAACGTCATGATGCCTCCGTACTGGCCCTTCATCAGTGGCCCTAATGGGCCCCAGGCCATTCAGCGGGGAAGTGACCCAGATGCTGCAATATGACATTCCAGAGGATTTTGCCAGCCCATGGTCAAGGCTCACTGTCATGGCACCCAAACAGCTTCTCTCTAAACAGTGCATGACTTTGTGGAGTAAAAGAGACAGGCTTGATTAATTTCCACCGTAGATTATGACACCTAAAGCAAAAACCAGGACTGTGTTCAGCACAGCAATGGGTCACGGGCAGCGTAACAGGCACTCGGAGCTCTCTTTCGGCATCCACAAGGCCCCATCCACAATCCAAGGGCTGACAGGCATCATCCTGCACCAGCATCACCTTATTCCACCACCAACCATAATGATGACCTCCATCATGGGCTATGTGTAGTGTGGGGCTCTGATGATAATGATAGTAATAGTAATAAAATAATAAATCATAAAATTTATGAATAAATAAATCAATAAAGTTAAAGTCCAGGATCGGTCAGATTTACTCTGCTGCTCTGCGATCTAATAAAGAGCCAGTAATAATATTAATATCACATTTTTATTGGTAATTTTATTACTTAATGTTATTACTATTTTATTACTATTACTGTTTTTAGTTGTAATAAAACGGAGGTTAGTTTTGGCTAAGCAGGAAAAAAGAATCTCAAATAGAGGAGTGAATAATTAAGTGAGTGAGATGGAGCAATCGGGAGAGAGAACGTATTCATCAGCGTTACATGCACACAATATTTACACTTCTGTATATGTATGTAATCATTAATGCAGATCTCAGCAATGGGATTTTATATTAAAAATAGATTTTGTTTCATTTTGCAGTTAAAGTGAAAGACACGCGACCCTGTCTCTCGCTCATACAGCAGCAAGAAGAACAATATCAGTGTTTGCTTTGTGTTTTCAGTGTTTGTGAATAATTTGTGTGAGATGAATGTGACAGAGACATCATAGAGATGTGTGTGTGAGACGGGAACTCGAGGCGAGCATTCGTATTTAAGATGACTGACAAATAAATGTGTGGCTCGGCACGGCTCCATCCTCGGGCTGGAGAAATTTAATTTTGTCAGGAAAATTAGATATTTCCATTTCTCCTAATTTCCATCTATCTGCTGTTCTCTGGCTAATAAACAAGGAGAGCAAACAGCACAGGGAAACAGAATGAGCGTCTGATCATCTGAGTCCTCCATTCTGTCCAATTTAGCAAACTGTAAGAAAAATATTCAGTAAGGCTTATCTGATGTAAGATTGTTTATAGAGTGTATTCTCAGGGTCTCAGTTTGTGCTACCCATAATACACTGTGTGTGTGTGTGTGTGTGTGTGTGTGTGTGTGTGTGTGTGTGTGTGTGTGTGTGTGTCTAATGAAACAATATGTAAAGCTTGATTGTCTTCAGCACAGCATGCATTCATGTTTCAGTGTGGGGCTAATTAGCTATGTAGCTATCCGATCGTTAGCTTGTTAGCATCGTTGGCTCTTAGTATGTTAGTAAGTTTTTGGTTTAACAGAGCTTGTATATGTAATATGAATATATGTAAATAATTGTTTGCTTGGTTTGGTTGGACTCGTCTACTTATTCTGGATATCCAGCATTTCTGTGGCAGTTAAAAGCAAACAATAATGAATAGTTAGTTATGAGATGTTATCAGTGAAACACTAGATGTTCCTTTATCTACAAAAATGGCAAATAAAAAAACATTTCTGCATGAGAGCAGTCGTAAGTAAAAACTGCATAAAACTACACACATGTTCATTCTAAGGCGAGCAGAAGCTGTGGTTAAACACTGTGTTAAAGATAAACAACTTGTGTCGTTTCTGTCTCTTCTCCCTAAATAACACGACAGAGTGATTAAAAACACTCAGTGATTTTCCTTCAGACTCACAGCGACTGAATTTCATACATAAATGAACTGAGAGAAAAAGATTGTCAGAGAGAGAGAGACAGAGTAAATACTGTAATTCTTTAGGTTTATGCAGATCTTTCAAATATATTAAATAAAATATGTAAAATGTTGCTTGCATAAGTATTCACCCACTGCAGACTGGACCTTGGCAGCAGCAGCAGCTTGTTCTGCATTAAGAGCTGGACGTACGCTGGAGTCAGTGAAGTTCCTACCAGCTCTGGTCTTCCACTGTCTGAGATTTTTACACATTTCACTTTGCCAGATTCACTCCAGGTTCTCCAAATTCTCCAGGTTCTCCAAATTCTCCAGGTTCTCCAGGTTCTCCAGGTTCTCCAAATTCTCCAGGTTCTCCAGGTTCTCCAGGATCTACAAGTTCTCCAGGTTCTTCAAATTCTCCAGGTTCTCCAAGTTCCCCAGGTTGGTTTCATGCTGTTTTCTGTGATTATTTAAACAGAGCCACAAACTCTCAGTGGACTTTAGATCCGGACTTTGCCAGAGCGCTCATCTTTACAAAGACCGACATGCAGGCAGGTGGAGCACATACTTACTCTCTCTCTCACACACACACACACACACACACACACACACACACACACACACACACACACACACACACACACACACACACACACACACACACACAGATTGGTCCTGTTTAAATGTTGCATTATGATAAGTGATTTGTCTTAATGTTCATCTTACAGGTAAACTCAGAGACAGACAATATAAAAGCTCTCACTCACCCACTCATCATCTATAGCACTTTATCCTGTGTCTCGGGGTGGGGCGGGTGGGGGAGGGGGAGGGGCTGGAGCCTATCCCAGTAGACGTAGGGCACGAGGCGGAGTCCACCCTATATAGGCCAATACATCGAAGGGCAAGATATTTAATGTTATTATTTTTTTGTGAGGTTGGTGTTTAAGCGCCCTCGCTGTGAGAGGGAATGAGTGCGCACTTCACAGGCATCAGGATAAGTGCACACTTTAACGTACACGCTCTTCACTCGTTACTCCTCCGTCTTCAGCGTGAGCTACATAAACCTCTATCTGAGTGACAATCGAACTGACGCGTTCGTGTTTCTCAGGGGATCAAAATGATAAAATTCCATCAGAAATACAGAAATTAGACCAAATGTGAAGTTTGTAATTAGCAGAAGCGTTCCTAATGTTCAGGCCCCACCTCCTGATTTGAGTCCACACCCCCTGTTTGAGTCTGGAGGTGGTGATGGTGTAGTGGTGCTCACTGCATTTCGTCAAAATGAGTCAATTTCATAAAAACAAGTGAATCTATGAGTGAGATATTCCTTCTCTCTCTTTCTGTTAAATCCCATTTGTCCAGCCGATAACTGATTCTGCAGTTTTTACCAGCTGGTGTCAATTTAGTCTAAACAAGCTGTCTGTTGTGTGCAGTAATTTAAATGGTGGCTATAAAAAAGAAGAAGGAAAGAAAAACACATCTCTGTCTCGTCCTAAAGCAATTTGTACAC